>CM026392.1:528720-556143 GCA_014843695.1 Archivesica marissinica | reverse complement strand
AGGCTATGGTTGTATTGTGTGTCATCATGCTATATTTCTTGTAGATTAGGCTATGGTTGTATTGTGTGTCATCATGCTATATTTCTTGTAGATTAGGCTATGGTTGTATTGTGTGCCATCATGCTATATTTCTTGTAGATTAGGCTATGGTTGTATTGTGTGCCATCATGCTATATTTCTTGTAGATTAGGCTATGGTTGTATTGTGTGCCATCATGCTATATTTCTTGTAGATTAGGCTATGGTTGTATTGTGTGTCATCATGCTATATTTCTTGTAGATTAGGCTATGGTTGTATTGTGTGTCATCATGCTATATTTCTTGTAGATTAGGCTATGGTTGTATTGTGTGCCATCATGCTATATTTCTTGTAGATTAGGCTATGGTTGTATTGTGTGCCATCATGCTATATTTCTTGTAGATTAGGCTATGGTTGTATTGTGTGCCATCATGCTATATTTCTTGTAGATTAGGCTATGGTTGTATTGTGTGCCATCATGCTATATTTCTTGTAGATTAGGCTATGGTTGTATTGTGTGCCATCATGCTATATTTCTTGTAGATTAGGCTATGGTTGTATTGTGTGCCATCATGCTATATTTCTTGTAGATTAGGCTATGGTTGTATTGTGTGTCCATGCTATATTTCTTTAGATTAGGCTATGGTTGTATTGTGTGCCATCATGCTATATTTCTTGTAGATTAGGCTATGGTTGTATTGTGTGCCATCATGCTATATTTCTTGTAGATTAGGCTATGGTTGTAGTGTGTGCCATCATGCTATATTTCTTGTAGATTAGGCTATGGTTGTATTGTGTGCCATCATGCTATATTTCTTGTAGATTAGGCTATGGTTGTAGTGTGTGCCATCATGCTATATTTCTTGTAGATTAGGCTATGGTTGTATTGTGTGCCATCATGCTATGTTTCTTGTAGATTAGGCTATGGTTGTATTGTGTGCCATCATGCTATATTTCTTGTAGATTAGGCTATGGTTGTATTGTGTGTCATCATGCTATGTTTCTTGTAGATTAGGCTATGGTTGTATTGTGTGCCATCATGCTATATTTCTTGTAGATTAGGCTATGGTTGTATTGTGTGCCATCATGCTATGTTTCTTGTAGATTAGGCTATGGTTGTAGTGTGTGCCATCATGCTATATTTCTTGTAGATTAGGCCATAATAAAATATTTCCTAGATTTTCATCCCGCCCGCCCCCGTTTTTAGGGCCCGCCCCGATTTTTTTTATTACTATTTGAAAAAAAAAAAAAATCTTGTCAAGTTGAATCTTGTCAAAACACCATTTATCAGCATAAATATCGATATCCTGAAATATAAAATAAAAATAAAATTTCACCCCCCGCCCCTTTTCAAAAAATTTGGATGAAAATCTAGGATTTATTTTATTATGGCTTAGGCTATGGTTGTATTGTATGCCATCATGCTATGTTTCTTGTAGATTAGGCTAAGGTTGTAGTGTGTGCCATCATGCTATATTTCTTGTAGATTAGGCTATGGTTGTATTGTGTGCCATCATGCTATATTTCTTGTAGATTAGGCTATGGTTGTATTGTGTGTCATCATGCTATATTTCTTGTAGATTAGGCTATGGTTGTATTGTGTGCCATCATGCTATATTTCTTGTAGATTAGGCTATGGTTGTATTGTGTGCCATCATGCTATATTTCTTGTAGATTAGGCTATGGTTGTATTGTGTGCCATCATGCTATATTTCTAGTAGATTAGGCTATGGTTGTATTGTGTGCCATCATGCTATATTTCTTGTAGATTAGGCTATGGTTGTATTGTGTGTCATCATGCTATATTTCTTGTAGATTAGGCTATGGTTGTATTGTGTGCCATCATGCTATATTTCTTGTAGATTAGGCTATGGTTGTATTGTGTGCCATCATGCTATATTTCTTGTAGATTAGGCTATGGTTGTATTGTGTGCCATCATGCTATATTTCTTGTAGATTAGGCTATGGTTGTATTGTGTGCCATCATGCTATATTTCTTGTAGATTAGGCTATGGTTGTATTGTGTGCCATCATGCTATATTTCTTGTAGATTAGGCTATGGTTGTATTGTGTGCCATCATGCTATATTTCTTGTAGATTAGGCTATGGTTGTATTGTTTGCCATCATGCTATATTTCTTGTAGATTAGGCTATGGTTGTATTGTGTGTCATCATGCTATGTTTATTTCTAGTAGATTAGGCTATGGTTGTATTGTGTGTCATCATGCTATGTTTATTTCTAGTAGATTAGGCTATGGTTGTAGTGTGTGCCATCATGCTATATTTCTTGTAGATTAGGCTATGGTTGTATTGTGTGCCATCATGCTATGTTTCTTGTAGATTAGGCTATGGTTGTAGTGTGTGCCATCATGCTATATTTCTTGTAGATTAGGCTATGGTTGTATTGTGTGCCATCATGCTATATTTCTTGTAGATTAGGCTATGGTTGTATTGTGTGCCATCATGCTATATTTCTTGTAGATTAGGCTATGGTTGTATTGTGTGCCATCATGCTATATTTCTTGTAGATTAGGCTATGGTTGTATTGTGTGCCATCATGCTATATTTCTTGTAGATTAGGCTATGGTTGTATTGTGTGCCATCATGCTATATTTCTTGTAGATTAGGCTATGGTTGTATTGTGTGCCATCATGCTATATTTCTTGTAGATTAGGCTATGGTTGTATTGTGTGTCATCATGCTATATTTCTTGTAGATTAGGCTATGGTTGTATTGTGTGCCATCATGCTATATTTCTTGTAGATTAGGCTATGGTTGTATTGTGTGCCATCATGCTATATTTCTTGTAGATTAGGCTATGGTTGTATTGTGTGCCATCATGCTATATTTCTTGTAGATTAGGCTATGGTTGTATTGTGTGCCATCATGCTATAATTCTTGTACATTAGGCTATGGTTGTATTGTTTGCCATCATGCTATATTTCTTGTAGATTAGGCTATGGTTGTATTGTGTGTCATCATGCTATGTTTATTTCTAGTATATTAGGCTATGGTTGTATTGTGTGTCATCATGCTATGTTTATTTCTAGTAGATTAGGCTATGGTTGTATTGTTTGTCATCATGCTATATTTCTTGTAGATTAGGCTATGGTTGTATTGTTTGTCATCATGCTATATTTCTTGTAGATTAGGCTATGGTTGTATTGTGTGTCATCATGCTATATTTCTTGTAGATTAGGCTATGGTTGTATTGTGTGCCATCATGCTATGTTTCTTGTAGATTAGGCTATGGTTGTAGTGTGTGCCATCATGCTATATTTCTTGTAGATTAGGCTATGGTTGTATTGTGTGCCATCATGATATGTATCTTGTAGATTAGGCTATGGTTGTAGTGTGTGCCATCATGCTATATTTCTTGTAGATTAGGCCATAATAAAATATTTCCTAGATTTTCATCCCCGCCCGCCCCCGTTTTTAGGGCCCGCCCCGATTTTTTTTATTACTATTTGAAAAAAAAAAAAAAAAAAATCTTGTCAAGTTGAATCTTGTCAAAACACCATTTTATCAGCATAAATATCGATATCCTGAAAATATAAAATAAAAAATAAAATTTCACCCCCCCCCCCGCCCCCATTTTCAAAAAAATTTGGATGAAAATCTAGGATTTATTTTATTATGGCCTTAGGCTATGGTTGTATTGTATGCCATCATGCTATGTTTCTTGTAGATTAGGCTAAGGTTGTAGTGTGTGCCATCATGCTATATTTCTTGTAGATTAGGCTATGGTTGTATTGTGTGTCATCATGCTATATTTCTTGTAGATTAGGATATGGTTGTATTGTGTGCCATCATGCTATATTTCTAGTAGATTAGGCTATGGTTGTATTGTGTGCCATCATGCTATATTTCTTGTAGATTAGGCTATGGTTGTATTGTTTGTCATCATGCTATATTTCTTGTAGATTAGACTATGGTTGTATTGTGTGCCATCATGCTATATTTCTAGTAGATTAGGCTATGGTTGTATTGTGTGCCATCATGCTATATTTCTAGTAGATTAGGCTATGGTTGTATTGTGTGTCATCATGCTATATGTCTTGTAGATTAGGCTATGGTTGTATTGTGTGTCATCATGCTATATTTCTTGTAGATTAGGCTATGGTTGTATTGTTTGTCATCATGCTATATTTCTTGTAGATTAGGCTATGGTTGTATTGTGTGCCATCATGCTATATTTCTAGTAGATTAGGCTATGGTTGTATTGTGTGCCATCATGCTATATTTCTAGTAGATTAGGCTATGGTTGTATTGTGTGTCATCATGCTATATTTCTTGTAGATTAGGCTATGGTTGTATTGTGTGTCATCATGCTATATTTCTTGTAGATTAGGCTATGGTTGTATTGTTTGTCATCATGCTATATTTCTTGTAGATTAGGCTATGGTTGTATTGTGTGTCATCGTGCTATGTTTATTTCTAATAGATTAGGCTATGGTTGTATTGTGTGTCATCATGCTATGTTTATTTCTAGTAGATTAGGCTATGGTTGTATTGTTTGTCATCATGCTATATTTCTTGTAGATTAGGCTATGGTTGTATTGTTTGTCATCATGCTATATTTCTTGTAGATTAGGCTATGGTTGTATTGTGTGTCATCATGCTATATTTCTTGTAGATTAGGCTATGGTTGTAGTGTGTGCCATCATGCTATATTTCTTGTAGATTAGGCTATGGTTGTATTGTGTGCCATCATGCTATGTTTCTTGTAGATTAGGCTATGGTTGTAGTGTGTGCCATCATGCTATATTTCTTGTAGATTAGGCTATGGTTGTATTGTATGCCATCATGCTATGTTTCTTGTAGATTAGGCTAAGGTTGTAGTGTGTGCCATCATGCTATATTTCTTGTAGATTAAGCTATGGTTGTATTGTGTGCCATCATGCTATATTTCTTGTAGATTAGGCTATGGTTGTATTGTGTGCCATCATGCTGTATTTCTTGTAGATTAGGCTATGGTTGTATTGTGTGCCACCATGCTATATTTCTAGTAGATTAGGCTATGGTTGTATTGTGTGCCATCATGCTATATTTCTTGTAGATTAGGCTATGGTTGTATTGTGTGCCATCATGCTGTATTTCTTGTAGATTAGGCTATGATTGTATTGTGTGCCACCATGCTATATTTCTTGTAGATTAGGCTATGGTTGTATTGTGTGTCATCATGCTATATTTCTTTTAGATTAGGCTATGGTTGTATTGTGTGCCATCATGCTATATTTCTTGTAGATTAGGCTATGGTTGTATAATGTGCCATCATGCTATATTTCTTGTAGATTAGGCTATGGTTGTAGTGTGTGCCATCATGCTATATTTCTTGTAGATTAGGCTATGGTTGTATTGTGTGCCATCATGCTATATTTCTAGTAGATTAGGCTATGGTTGTATTGTGTGCCATCATGCTATATTTCTTGTAGATTAGGCTATGGTTGTATTGTGTGCCATCATGCTATAATTCTTGTACATTAGGCTATGGTTGTATTGTTTGCCATCATGCTATATTTCTTGTAGATTAGGCTATGGTTGTATTGTGTGTCATCATGCTATGTTTATTTCTAGTATATTAGGCTATGGTTGTATTGTGTGTCATCATGCTATGTTTATTTCTAGTAGATTAGGCTATGGTTGTATTGTTTGTCATCATGCTATATTTCTTGTAGATTAGGCTATGGTTGTATTGTTTGTCATCATGCTATATTTCTTGTAGATTAGGCTATGGTTGTATTGTGTGTCATCATGCTATATTTCTTGTAGATTAGGCTATGGTTGTATTGTGTGCCATCATGCTATGTTTCTTGTAGATTAGGCTATGGTTGTAGTGTGTGCCATCATGCTATATTTCTTGTAGATTAGGCTATGGTTGTATTGTGTGCCATCATGATATGTATCTTGTAGATTAGGCTATGGTTGTAGTGTGTGCCATCATGCTATATTTCTTGTAGATTAGGCCATAATAAAATATTTCCTAGATTTTCATCCCCGCCCGCCCCCGTTTTTAGGGCCCGCCCCGATTTTTTTTATTACTATTTGAAAAAAAAAAAAATCTTGTCAAGTTGAATCTTGTCAAAACACCATTTTATCAGCATAAATATCGATATCCTGAAAATATAAAATAAAAAATAAAATTTCACCCCCCCGCCCCCATTTTCAAAAAAATTTGGATGAAAATCTAGGATTTATTTTATTATGGCCTTAGGCTATGGTTGTATTGTATGCCATCATGCTATGTTTCTTGTAGATTAGGCTAAGGTTGTAGTGTGTGCCATCATGCTATATTTCTTGTAGATTAGGCTATGGTTGTATTGTGTGTCATCATGCTATATTTCTTGTAGATTAGGATATGGTTGTATTGTGTGCCATCATGCTATATTTCTAGTAGATTAGGCTATGGTTGTATTGTGTGCCATCATGCTATATTTCTTGTAGATTAGGCTATGGTTGTATTGTTTGTCATCATGCTATATTTCTTGTAGATTAGGCTATGGTTGTATTGTGTGCCATCATGCTATATTTCTAGTAGATTAGGCTATGGTTGTATTGTGTGCCATCATGCTATATTTCTAGTAGATTAGGCTATGGTTGTATTGTGTGTCATCATGCTATATGTCTTGTAGATTAGGCTATGGTTGTATTGTGTGTCATCATGCTATATTTCTTGTAGATTAGGCTATGGTTGTATTGTTTGTCATCATGCTATATTTCTTGTAGATTAGGCTATGGTTGTATTGTGTGCCATCATGCTATATTTCTTGTAGATTAGGCTATGGTTGTATTGTGTGCCATCATGCTATATTTCTTGTAGATTAGGCTATGGTTGTATTGTGTGCCATCATGCTATATTTCTTGTAGATTAGGCTATGGTTGTATTGTATGCCATCATGCTATATTTCTTGTAGATTAGGCTATGGTTGTATTGTGTGCCATCATGCTATATTTCTTGTAGATTAGGCTATGGTTGTATTGTGTGTCATCATGCTATTGTATTTCTGTAGATTAGGCTATGGTTGTATTGTTGTCATCATGCTATATTTCTTGTAGATTAGGCTATGGTTGTATTGTTTGTCATCATGCTATATTTCTTGTAGATTAGGCTATGGTTGTATTGTGTGTCATCATGCTATATTTCTTGTAGATTAGGCTATGGTTGTATTGTGTGCCATCATGCTATATTTCTTGTAGATTAGGCTATGGTTGTATTGTGTGCCATCATGCTATATTTCTTGTAGATTAGGCTATGGTTGTATTGTGTGCCATCATGCTATATTTCTTGTAGATTAGGCTATGGTTGTATTGTGTGCCATCATGCTATTTTCTTGTAGATTAGGCTATGGTTGTATTGTGTGCCATCATGCTATATTTCTTGTAGATTAGGCTATGGTTGTATTGTGTGCCATCATGCTATATTTCTTGTAGATTAGGCTATGGTTGTATTGTGTGCCATCATGCTATATTTCTTGTAGATTAGGCTATGGTTGTATTGTGTGCCATCATGCTATATTTCTTGTAGATTAGGCTATGGTTGTATTGTGTGCCATCATGCTATATTTCTTGTAGATTAGGCTATGGTTGTATTGTGTGTCATCATGCTATATTTCTTGTAGATTAGGCTATGGTTGTATTGTGTGTCATCATGCTATATTTCTTGTAGATTAGGCTATGGTTGTATTGTTTGTCATCATGCTATATTTCTTGTAGATTAGGCTATGGTTGTATTGTTTGTCATCATGCTATATTTCTTGTAGATTAGGCTATGGTTGTATTGTGTGCCATCATGCTATATTTCTTGTAGATTAGGCTATGGTTGTATTGTGTGCCATCATGCTATATTTCTTGTAGATTAGGCTATGGTTGTATTGTGTGCCATCATGCTATATTTCTTGTAGATTAGGCTATGGTTGTATTGTGTGCCATCATGCTATATTTCTTGTAGATTAGGCTATGGTTGTATTGTGTGCCATCATGCTATATTTCTTGTAGATTAGGCTATGGTTGTATTGTGTGCCATCATGCTATATTTCTTGTAGATTAGGCTATGGTTGTATTGTGTGCCATCATGCTGTATTTCTTGTAGATTAGGCTATGGTTGTATTGTGTGCCATCATGCTATATTTCTAGTAGATTAGGCTATGATTGTATTGTGTGCCACCATGCTATATTTCTTGTAGATTAGGCTATGGTTGTAGTGTGTGCCATCATGCTATATTTCTTGTAGATTAGGCTATGGTTGTATTGTGTGCCATCATGCTATATTTCTAGTAGATTAGGCTATGGTTGTATTGTGTGCCATCATGCTATATTTCTTGTAGATTAGGCTATGGTTGTATTGTGTGCCATCATGCTATAATTCTTGTAGATTAGGCTATGGTTGTATTGTTTGCCATCATGCTATATTTCTTGTAGATTAGGCTATGGTTGTATTGTGTGTCATCATGCTATGTTTATTTCTAGTAGATTAGGCTATGGTTGTATTGTGTGTCATCATGCTATGTTTATTTCTAGTAGATTAGGCTATGGTTGTATTGTTTGTCATCATGCTATATTTCTTGTAGATTAGGCTATGGTTGTATTGTTTGTCATCATGCTATATTTCTTGTAGATTAGGCTATGGTTGTATTGTGTGTCATCATGCTATATTTCTTGTAGATTAGGCTATGGTTGTATTGTGTGCCATCATGCTATGTTTCTTGTAGATTAGGCTATGGTTGTAGTGTGTGCCATCATGCTATATTTCTTGTAGATTAGGCTATGGTTGTATTGTGTGCCATCATGCTATATTTCTTGTAGATTAGGCTATGGTTGTATTGTGTGCCATCATGCTATATTTCTTGTAGATTAGGCTATGGTTGTATTGTGTGCCATCATGCTATATTTCTTGTAGATTAGGCTATGGTTGTATTGTGTGCCATCATGCTATATTTCTTGTAGATTAGGCTATGGTTGTATTGTGTGCCATCATGCTATATTTCTAGTAGATTAGGCTATGGTTGTATTGTGTGCCATCATGCTATATTTCTTGTAGATTAGGCTATGGTTGTATTGTGTGCCATCATGCTATATTTCTTGTAGATTAGGCTATGGTTGTATTGTGTGCCATCATGCTATATTTCTTGTAGATTAGGCTATGGTTGTATTGTGTGCCATCATGCTATATTTCTTGTAGATTAGGCTATGGTTGTATTGTGTGCCATCATGCTATATTTCTTGTAGATTAGGCTATGGTTGTATTGTGTGCCATCATGCTATATTTCTTGTAGATTAGGCTATGGTTGTATTGTGTGCCATCATGCTATATTTCTTGTAGATTAGGCTATGGTTGTATTGTGTGCCATCATGCTATATTTCTTGTAGATTAGGCTATGGTTGTATTGTGTGCCATCATGCTATATTTCTTGTAGATTAGGCTATGGTTGTATTGTGTGTCATCATGCTATGTTTATTTCTAGTAGATTAGGCTATGGTTGTATTGTGTGTCATCATGCTATGTTTATTTCTAGTAGATTAGGCTATGGTTGTATTGTTTGTCATCATGCTATATTTCTTGTAGATTAGGCTATGGTTGTATTGTTTGTCATCATGCTATATTTCTTGTAGATTAGGCTATGGTTGTATTGTGTGTCATCATGCTATATTTCTTGTAGATTAGGCTATGGTTGTAGTGTGTGCCATCATGCTATATTTCTTGTAGATTAGGCTATGGTTGTATTGTGTGCCATCATGCTATGTTTCTTGTAGATTAGGCTATGGTTGTAGTGTGTGCCATCATGCTATATTTCTTGTAGATTAGGCTATGGTTGTATTGTGTGCCATCATGCTATGTTTCTTGTAGATTAGGCTATGGTTGTAGTGTGTGCCATCATGCTATATTTCTTGTAGATTAGGCTATGGTTGTATTGTGTGCCATCATGCTATATTTCTTGTAGATTAGGCTATGGTTGTATTGTGTGCCATCATGCTGTATTTCTTGTAGATTAGGCTATGGTTGTATTGTGTGCCATCATGCTATATTTCTAGTAGATTAGGCTATGATTGTATTGTGTGCCACCATGCTATATTTCTTGTAGATTAGGCTATGGTTGTATTGTGTGTCATCATGCTATATTTCTTTTAGATTAGGCTATGGTTGTATTGTGTGCCATCATGCTATATTTCTTGTAGATTAGGCTATGGTTGTATAATGTGCCATCATGCTATATTTCTTGTAGATTAGGCTATGGTTGTAGTGTGTGCCATCATGCTATATTTCTTGTAGATTAGGCTATGGTTGTATTGTGTGCCATCATGCTATATTTCTAGTAGATTAGGCTATGGTTGTATTGTGTGCCATCATGCTATATTTCTTGTAGATTAGGCTATGGTTGTATTGTGTGCCATCATGCTATAATTCTTGTACATTAGGCTATGGTTGTATTGTTTGCCATCATGCTATATTTCTTGTAGATTAGGCTATGGTTGTATTGTGTGTCATCATGCTATGTTTATTTCTAGTATATTAGGCTATGGTTGTATTGTGTGTCATCATGCTATGTTTATTTCTAGTAGATTAGGCTATGGTTGTATTGTTTGTCATCATGCTATATTTCTTGTAGATTAGGCTATGGTTGTATTGTTTGTCATCATGCTATATTTCTTGTAGATTAGGCTATGGTTGTATTGTGTGTCATCATGCTATATTTCTTGTAGATTAGGCTATGGTTGTATTGTGTGCCATCATGCTATGTTTCTTGTAGATTAGGCTATGGTTGTAGTGTGTGCCATCATGCTATATTTCTTGTAGATTAGGCTATGGTTGTATTGTGTGCCATCATGATATGTATCTTGTAGATTAGGCTATGGTTGTAGTGTGTGCCATCATGCTATATTTCTTGTAGATTAGGCCATAATAAAATATTTCCTAGATTTTCATCCCCGCCCGCCCCCGTTTTTAGGGCCCGCCCCGATTTTTTTTATTACTATTTGAAAACAAAAAAAACAAAAATAAAATCTTGTCAAGTTGAATCTTGTCAAAACACCATTTTATCAGCATAAATATCGATATCCTGAAAATATAAAATAAAAAATAAAATTTCACCCCCCCCCCCGCCCCCATTTTCAAAAAAATTTGGATGAAAATCTAGGATTTATTTTATTATGGCCTTAGGCTATGGTTGTATTGTATGCCATCATGCTATGTTTCTTGTAGATTAGGCTAAGGTTGTAGTGTGTGCCATCATGCTATATTTCTTGTAGATTAGGCTATGGTTGTATTGTGTGTCATCATGCTATATTTCTTGTAGATTAGGATATGGTTGTATTGTGTGCCATCATGCTATATTTCTAGTAGATTAGGCTATGGTTGTATTGTGTGCCATCATGCTATATTTCTTGTAGATTAGGCTATGGTTGTATTGTTTGTCATCATGCTATATTTCTTGTAGATTAGGCTATGGTTGTATTGTGTGCCATCATGCTATATTTCTAGTAGATTAGGCTATGGTTGTATTGTGTGCCATCATGCTATATTTCTAGTAGATTAGGCTATGGTTGTATTGTGTGTCATCATGCTATATGTCTTGTAGATTAGGCTATGGTTGTATTGTGTGTCATCATGCTATATTTCTTGTAGATTAGGCTATGGTTGTATTGTTTGTCATCATGCTATATTTCTTGTAGATTAGGCTATGGTTGTATTGTGTGCCATCATGCTATATTTCTAGTAGATTAGGCTATGGTTGTATTGTGTGCCATCATGCTATATTTCTTGTAGATTAGGCTATGGTTGTATTGTGTGTCATCATGCTATATGTCTTGTAGATTAGGCTATGGTTGTATTGTGTGTCATCATGCTATATTTCTTGTAGATTAGGCTATGGTTGTATTGTTTGTCATCATGCTATATTTCTTGTAGATTAGGCTATGGTTGTATTGTGTGTCATCGTGCTATGATTTCTAATAGATTAGGCTATGGTTGTATTGTGTGTCATCATGCTATGTTATTTCTTGTAGATTAGGCTATGGTTGTATTGTTTGTCATCATGCTATATTTCTTGTAGATTAGGCTATGGTTGTATTGTTTGTCATCATGCTATATTTCTTGTAGATTAGGCTATGGTTGTATTGTGTGTCATCATGCTATATTTCTTGTAGATTAGGCTATGGTTGTAGTGTGTGCCATCATGCTATATTTCTTGTAGATTAGGCTATGGTTGTATTGTGTGCCATCATGCTATGTTTCTTGTAGATTAGGCTATGGTTGTAGTGTGTGCCATCATGCTATATTTCTTGTAGATTAGGCTATGGTTGTATTGTATGCCATCATGCTATGTTTCTTGTAGATTAGGCTAAGGTTGTAGTGTGTGCCATCATGCTATATTTCTTGTAGATTAAGCTATGGTTGTATTGTGTGCCATCATGCTATATTTCTTGTAGATTAGGCTATGGTTGTATTGTGTGCCATCATGCTGTATTTCTTGTAGATTAGGCTATGGTTGTATTGTGTGCCATCATGCTATATTTCTAGTAGATTAGGCTATGGTTGTATTGTGTGCCATCATGCTATATTTCTTGTAGATTAGGCTATGGTTGTATTGTGTGTCATCATGCTATATTTCTTGTAGATTAGGCTATGGTTGTATTGTGTGCCATCATGCTATATTTCTAGTAGATTAGGCTATGGTTGTATTGTGTGTCATCATGCTATATTTCTTGTAGATTAGGCTATGGTTGTATTGTGTGCCATCATGCTATATTCTTGTAGATTAGGCTATGGTTGTATTGTGTGCCATCATGCTATATTTCTTGTAGATTAGGCTATGGTTGTATTGTGTGCCATCATGCTATATTTCTTGTAGATTAGGCTATGGTTGTATTGTGTGCCATCATGCTATATTTCTTGTAGATTAGGCTATGGTTGTATTGTTGCATCATGCTATATTCTTGTAGATTAGGCTATGGTTGTATTGTGTGCCATCATGCTATATTTCTTGTAGATTAGGCTATGGTTGTATTGTGTGCCATCATGCTATATTTCTTGTAGATTAGGCTATGGTTGTATTGTGTGCCATCATGCTATATTTCTTGTAGATTAGGCTATGGTTGTATTGTGTGCCATCATGCTATATTTCTTGTAGATTAGGCTATGGTTGTATTGTGTGCCATCATGCTATATTTCTTGTAGATTAGGCTATGGTTGTATTGTGTGCCATCATGCTATATTTCTTGTAGATTAGGCTATGGTTGTATTGTGTGTCATCATGCTATATTTCTTGTAGATTAGGCTATGGTTGTATTGTGTGCCATCATGCTATATTTCTTGTAGATTAGGCTATGGTTGTATTGTGTGCCATCATGCTATATTTCTTGTAGATTAGGCTATGGTTGTATTGTGTGCCATCATGCTATATTTCTTGTAGATTAGGCTATGGTTGTATTGTGTGCCATCATGCTATATTTCTTGTAGATTAGGCTATGGTTGTATTGTGTGCCATCATGCTATATTTCTTGTAGATTAGGCTATGGTTGTATTGTGTGCCATCATGCTATATTTCTTGTAGATTAGGCTATGGTTGTATTGTGTGCCATCATGCTATATTTTGTAGATTAGGCTATGGTTGTATTGTGTGCCATCATGCTATATTTCTAGTAGATTAGGCTATGGTTGTATTGTGTGTCATCATGCTATATTTCTGTAGATTAGGCTATGGTTGTATTGTTTGTCATCATGCTATATTTCTTGTAGATTAGGCTATGGTTGTATTGTGTGCCATCATGCTATATTTCTTGTAGATTAGGCTATGGTTGTATTGTGTGCCATCATGCTATATTTCTTGTAGATTAGGCTATGGTTGTATTGTGTGCCATCATGCTATATTTCTTGTAGATTAGGCTATGGTTGTATTGTGTGCCATCATGCTATATTTCTTGTAGATTAGGCTATGGTTGTATTGTGTGCCATCATGCTATATTTCTTGTAGATTAGGCTATGGTTGTATTGTGTGTCATCATGCTATATTTCTTGTAGATTAGGCTATGGTTGTATTGTGTGTCATCATGCTATGTTTATTTCTTGTAGATTAGGCTATGGTTGTATTGTGTGTCATCATGCTATATTTCTTGTAGATTAGGCTATGGTTGTATTGTGTGCCATCATGCTATATTTCTTGTAGATTAGGCTATGGTTGTAGTGTGTGCCATCATGCTATATTTCTTGTAGATTAGGCCATAATAAAATATTTCCTAGATTTTCATCCCCGCCCGCCCCCGTTTTTAGGGCCCGCCCCGATTTTTTTTATTACTATTTGAAAAAAAAAAAATCTTGTCAAGTTGAATCTTGTCAAAACACCATTTTATCAGCATAAATATCGATATCCTGAAAATATAAAATAAAAAATAAAATTTCACCCCCCCCCCCGCCCCCATTTTCAAAAAAATTTGGATGAAAATCTAGGATTTATTTTATTATGGCCTTAGGCTATGGTTGTATTGTATGCCATCATGCTATGTTTCTTGTAGATTAGGCTAAGGTTGTAGTGTGTGCCATCATGCTATATTTCTTGTAGATTAGGCTATGGTTGTATTGTGTGTCATCATGCTATATTTCTTGTAGATTAGGCTATGGTTGTATTGTGTGCCATCATGCTATATTTCTAGTAGATTAGGCTATGGTTGTATTGTGTGCCATCATGCTATATTTCTTGTAGATTAGGCTATGGTTGTATTGTTTGTCATCATGCTATATTTCTTGTAGATTAGGCTATGGTTGTATTGTGTGCCATCATGCTATATTTCTAGTAGATTAGGCTATGGTTGTATTGTGTGCCATCATGCTATATTTCTAGTAGATTAGGCTATGGTTGTATTGTGTGTCATCATGCTATATGTCTTGTAGATTAGGCTATGGTTGTATTGTGTGTCATCATGCTATATTTCTTGTAGATTAGGCTATGGTTGTATTGTTTGTCATCATGCTATATTTCTTGTAGATTAGGCTATGGTTGTATTGTGTGCCATCATGCTATATTTCTTGTAGATTAGGCTATGGTTGTATTGTGTGCCATCATGCTATATTTCTTGTAGATTAGGCTATGGTTGTATTGTATGCCATCATGCTATATTTCTTGTAGATTAGGCTATGGTTGTATTGTATGCCATCATGCTATATTTCTTGTAGATTAGGTATGGTTGTATTGTGTGCCATCATGCTATATTTCTTGTAGATTAGGCTATGGTTGTATTGTGTGTCATCATGCTATATTTCTTGTAGATTAGGCTATGGTTGTATTGTGTGCCATCATGCTATATTTCTTGTAGATTAGGCTATGGTTGTATTGTGTGCCATCATGCTATATTTCTTGTAGATTAGGCTATGGTTGTATTGTGTGCCATCATGCTATATTTCTTGTAGATTAGGCTATGGTTGTATTGTGTGCCATCATGCTATATTTCTTGTAGATTAGGCTATGGTTGTATTGTGTGCCATCATGCTATATTTCTTGTAGATTAGGCTATGGTTGTATTGTGTGTCATCATGCTATATTTCTTGTAGATTAGGCTATGGTTGTGTCACAGGTAGGGGAGAATGTCACAAGTTGTGTTTTTATATGTATGTGTTTATATGACAGATGCGGCGTTCCATAGTTAACGCAGTTTCAATAGCGCATGCGTCGTATATACGGATGACTTCAGGTCTTGTCGTTGTCTGTTCACTCGAGTGTGAATCGGTGACGATCGGCAATGTCCGTCTGTGGCGGAAATTGTCGACGTTTGCCGAATCAACCCCAGGTGAGCAGTTGTCACTGTATGTTCGTTTTGTCTGTTGTATGTATATGAATGAGAGATGTATGAAAGGTTTGAATGCATTGGCTCCTTGCTAATCTAATCCCTTTTCTGGTTATTCTGAACTGTTTCTCAGTGCAGATCTATAGATGAACTCTTACGAGATAGTCGCCACTAGTTTAAAGACTTTCCAATTTATATTGGAAAGATGCTTATTTAACGCTGTGGTAGGATATTTATAATGAATTACTATAGATATAATATATATATGTTGTATTGTGTATATACGCGTGGAATTAATTATGTGCAATATTGTATTGTTTTATCATGTTTTTACTGTAGATTTATGAGTGTATATATTGTATGTTTTAGGCCCTATCCCTATATGTACACGAAAATAAACAATCGAACCTACGCCAGGCGTTGTTGTGCAAGTGAGCCCTGTGACAGTTGTATTGTGTGTCATCATGCTATATTTCTTGTAGATTAGGCTATGGTTGTATTGTTTGTCATCATGCTATATTTCTTGCAGATTAGGCTATGGTTGTATTGTTTGTCATCATGCTATATTTCTAGTAGATTAGGCTATGGTTGTATTGTGTGTCATCATGCTATATTTCTAGTAGATTAGGCTATGGTTGTATTGTGTGTCATCATGCTATATTTCTAGTAGATTAGGCTATGGTTGTATTGTGTGTCATCATGCTATATTTCTAGTAGATTAGGCTATGGTTGTATTGTGTGCCATCATGCTATATTTCTAGTAGATTAGGCTATGGTTGTATTGTGTGCCATCATGCTATATTTCTTGCAGATTAGGCTATGGTTGTATTGTGTGTCATCATGCTATATTTCTAGTAGATTAGGCTATGGTTGTATTGTGTGCCATCATGCTATATTTCTAGTAGATTAGGCTATGGTTGTATTGTTTGTCATCATGCTATATTTCTTGTATATTAGGCTATGGTTGTATTGTGTGTCATCATGCTATATTTCTTGTAGATTAGGCTATGGTTGTATTGTGTGTCATCATGCTATATTTCTTGTAGATTAGGCTATGGTTGTATTGTGTGTCATCATGCTATATTTCTTGTATATTAGGCTATGGTTGTATTGTGTGTCATCATGCTATGTTTCTTGTAGATTAGGCTATGGTTGTATTGTGTGTCATCGTGCTATATTTCTTGTAGATTAGGCTATGGTTGTATTGTGTGTCATCATGCTATATTTCTAGTAGATTAGGCTATGGTTGTATTGTGTGTCATCATGCTATATATTTCTTGTAGATTAGGCTATGGTTGTATTGTGTGTCATCATGCTATATTTCTTGTAGATTAGGCTATGGTTGTATTGTTTGTCATCATGCTATATTTCTTGTAGATTAGGCTATGGTTGTATTGTTTGTCATCATGCTATATTTCTAGTAGATTAGGCTATGGTTGTATTGTGTGTCATCATGCTTTATTTATTATCGCATGTTAAATAACTACAAACTATTGTCTCTATAATTAGATTGAAGGCTGGTGCCCGAGGTCAGCCTGGCATGGTTCCAGTCTCGTACCTACACAAGACACATTACATACTGACAGTGTGAGTATATATACTGTAGCAGTAACCCATGCTACATTAGATATGTACAATGTATATATACTGTATAATCCAAGCTAGATTTAGATTTACTGTACACTGAATTAAAGGATTTCGATATCCTAGCATTTTCCGAAACATGGTTGGGACCGCATATTCAAACTAATGATTTAATGCTTTCATCGTTTTCAAATCCTGAGAGAAAAGATCGTACTGATAAGTATGGCGGTGTAATTCTTTATGTTAAGAAGAACATACATTACAAAAGGAGACACGATCTCGAAATCAATGGTGTAGAATGTATTTGCATTGCAGTAAACATATCCTCCTTCATACATTTTATAGGCCCCCGAATACAAAAGTTTTGCGACACTCAATGATTTTAGACTCCATTCACCTTGCTTTTGATACAGGGATAGGAAATATCATAATAACTGGTGACTTTAATCTCAATGTATCAGATGTAATATCTTCTAGAAAGGTGAATACAATATGTGAGCAGTTTTCCTTGTATCAGGTAATTGATGCACCAACACATTTCACAGAGTCATCTTTTTCCACAATTGACCTTATTTTTGTTTCAAACAGAAACATTATTTACTCATGTGGAGTTGGTGATCCCTTCTCTTGCAGGACGTGAGATATCACTGCCCTACTTATGGTCTTCTTAACTTGAAAAAGCCAAAACGTTCATGCTTTTATCGCCATGTTTGGATATTCGACAGGAAATTATGCATTACTTAGGCAAATGGCATCTGATTTCGAATGGGACTCTTTGAAAAATACTGATATTAATGTGTATGCTAGAAATATTTCGGATAAAATCATTGCTATTTCTAAGGAATGTATTCTCAACAGGAGAGTTTTAGTAAGGGAAAATGATACAACCTGGTTCGCGAATGAATTGAGAAATCTAATCAGAAAGCGCAGACGACTATATCGAAAGGCAAGGCAAGCCGATTCTGCATACCATTGGGAGAGATTTCGCAAGCTAAGAAACTCCATAACCTCTAAACTTCGAGAGACAAAGAAACAACACTTTGATGACCTAGCTGAACGGGTACAATCTGTAAATCAAAATTCAAAGAACTGGTGGTCTTGTCTTAAATTATTCATTAAACCTACTACGTCTTCTTCAATACCTCCTTGTTTCAGGAGATAATATCATTTACGATGATTATTTTACTGATAAAATGCGAATTGATGAAACCTTAGCCTCTCCGCTTCCTGAATTACCCATCATTGATTATCCACAACTACATGATATTATTATTACTGCTGAAGAAGTAGAATTTGTATTAAAGTCACTCACCCTTGGAAAAGCTGCTGGCCCTGATGGAATCAATAATCGCTTACTTCGTGAACTTTCTTCTGAACTAAGCAGTCCACTATGTTCACTTTTCAACTACTCAGTTCACATTTCTATAGTACCTGATATATGGAAAGATGCAAATGTTACTCCACTATTCAAATCTGGTGATCGTTCTCTAGTTAACAATTATTGTCCAATATCGCTCATAAGTACTTTAAATAAAGTAATTGAAAGAATTGTATTTAAACACACTTTCAACTTTCTACATGCCAATAACATCCTTACTCCTTTACAGTCTGGATTCGTCACGGGTGACTCCACCATTAATCAATTAACTTATATGCATAATATTTTCACACAGGCAATTGACTCCGGTAAAGAAGTCAGAGCGATCTTCTGTGACATCAGTAAGGCCTTTGATTGTGTCTGGCACAAAGGGTTATTATTTAAACTTAACTCAATCGGTATTTCTGGACCCTTGCTATCCTGGTTCTCGTCCTATCTGCGTAGCAGAAAACAACGTGTGGTTCTCCCCGGTTGTAAATCTTCGGATAATTTTCTCACTGCTGGTGTGCCACAAGGATCAATTCTCGGGCCTCTTCTTTTCCTTATTAACGACATTGTTCGAGATATTCAAGCTAATATTAGACTTTATGCTGATGACACCAGTCTATACATTGTTGTTGAAAATCCAGTTACGGCTTCTGCTATCCTTAACTCTGATCTCCACACAATAGATTCATGGGCTTCTGCTATCCTTAACTCTGATCTCCACACAATAGGTTCATGGGCTTCTCCTATCCTTAACTCTGATCTCCACACAATAGGTTCATGGGCTTCTGCTATCCTGAACTCTGATCTCCACACAATAGGTTCATGGGCTTCTGCTATCCTTAACTCTGATCTCCACACAATAGGTTCATGGGCTTCAAAATGGCTTGTAAAGTTCAATCCTACTAAAACTGAATCCTTACTGATATCACGTAAACACCTAACAAATAATTATCACCCTCCACTTCAAATGCAAACTCAACAGATAACAGAAGTCCGACATCATAAGCACCTAGGTGTACATCTGTCACATGATCTTCGCTGGTCCACACATATAGAATACATGAAAACTAAAGTATTTAAAAGGATAAATATAATGAACAAATTAAAATTCCAACTCGATAGAAGGTCAATAGAGATAATATATCTAACATTTATACGACCGATTCTCGAGTATGGTGATATTCTATTTGACAACTGTACCCAATATGAAAAAATAGATTTGGAACATATTCAACAAGAGGCTGCCAGAATTGTTACCGGGACTACGAAACTGGTATCAATTAAAATCATTAAATAATCTTACTCCAGCCTATCTTTCAAATATTGTTCCATCATCTGTTGGTAATGTTCATCGGTATCCATTAAGAAATTCAAAAAATATATACAGACCATATTCACACGTACAGATTTTTATTACAAGTCATTTCTTCCATCAGTTATTAGAGATTTTAATGCTCTTCCCATTTTGACACAAAATGCAGGTACAGTAGCAGCCTTCAAACGTCTGTTAAACAATGACTTACCAAAAGTTCCCGGTTATTTCTATACAGGAGATCGAAAACTTCAAATACTTCACACAAGATTACATACTCACTGCAGTTCTCTCTGTTCTGATTTGTTTGATAAGAACATAATTGAATCGCCATATTGTGAATGTGGCGCAATTGAAAATTCTCACCACTATTTCCTTGTTTGTTCACAATACACACATTTACGGACAGAAATGCTGAATTCAATCTCTCAAGTTTGTAGTCCTACAATGGATGTCATTCTGCAAGGAAATCACATATGAATCGAACGCAGCATTGTTCAGTGTTATACGTAATTATATTAGAGACACAAAACGGTTTTACTTCAGTTAGTTTGTTAAATGAAGTAGGTATACAATGGTTTATAATACATTTTATTTCGAATGAGTAGATTTTCCGTTCCAACACTGACAATGTAGTTTCGTGTCGAAATTCTCGCCCTGTCGCTTCCAAGAATCATGGCGGAGTGTTGTTCATTCATTCTGTATATCTCTTTTCTCCTTCTCCATGTTCATTTACTTTTAGTTTCTCATCTTCTAATTGTTGTTTCTCTTTCATTTAATTTTCAAAATCTTTCATGTTCTGTACTCTTAAGTATTACATATTTACATAAATATTATGAATTAAGTTTAGTAATGTTATAAGTAAGTACATATATGTTATCATTCTAAAACAATGCATATTCCCTAAAGAAAAAACATTGATTTATGAAATTGTAAATTATTAGTTCATGAAATGTGTATATTATTTAGAAAGGAGAGGACAGCTTTCTGTCCAATTCCATCAGTTGTTGTAAATAACAGAAAATAAATATGTTTAAACTAATCCAAGCTACATTATATATGTACAATGTATATATACTGTATAATCCAAGCTACATTATATATGTACATTGTATATATACTGTATAATCCAAGCTACATTATATATGTACAATGTATATATACTGTATAATCCAAGCTACATTATATATGTACATTGTATATATACTGTATAATCCAAGCTACATTATATATGTACAATGTATATATACTGTATAATCCAAGCTACATTATATATGTACATTGTATATATACTGTATAATCCAAGCTACATTATATATGTACAATGTATATATACTGTATAATCCAAGCTACATTATATATGTACATTGTATATATACTGTATAATCCAAGCTACATTATATATGTACAATGTATATATACTGTATAATCCAAGCTACATTATATATGTACATTGTATATATACTGTATAATCCAAGCTACATTATATATGTACAATGTATATATACTGTATAATCCAAGCTACATTAGATATGTACACTGTATATATACTGTATAATCCAAGCTACATTATATATGTACACTGTATATATACTGTATAATCCAAGCTACATTATATATGTACACTGTATATATACTGTATAATCCAAGCTACATTATATATGTACACTGTATATATACTGTACAATCCAAGCTACATTATATATGTACAATGTATATATACTGTATAATCCAAGCTACATTAGATATGTACAATGTATATATACTGTAGCAGTAATCCAAGCTACATTAGATATGTACAATGTATATATACTGTATAATCCAAGCTACATTATATATGTACACTGTATATATACTGTATAATCCAAGCTACATTATATATGTACACTGTATATATACTGTATAATCCAAGCTACATTAGATATGTACAATGTATATATACTGTATAATCCAAGCTACATTATATATGTACAATGTATATATACTGTATAATCCAAGCTACATTATATATGTACAATGTATATATACTGTATAATCCAAGCTACATTAGATATGTACAATGTATATATACTGTATAATCCAAGCTACATTATATATGTACAATGTATATATACTGTATAATCCAAGCTACATTATATATGTACAATGTATATATACTGTATAATCCAAGCTACATTATATATGTACAATGTATATATACTGTATAATCCAAGCTACATTATATATGTACACTGTATATATACTGTATAATCCAAGCTACATTAGATATGTACAATGTATATATACTGTATAATCCAAGCTACATTAGATATGTACAATGTATATATACTGTATAATCCAAGCTACATTAGATATGTACACTGTATGTATATATACTGTATAATCCAAGCTACATTAGATATGTACACTGTATATATACTGTATAATCCAAGCTACATTAGATATGTACAATGTATATATACTGTATAATCCAAGCTACATTAGCTATGTACAATGTATATATACTGTATAATCCAAGCTACATTATATATGTACACTGTATATATACTGTATAATCCAAGCTACATTATATATGTACACTGTATATATACTGTAGCAGTAATCCAAGCTACATTAGATATGTACACTGTATATATACTGTACAATCAAAGCTACATTAGATATGTACACTGTACTGTATATATACTGTATAATCCAAGCTACATTATATATGTACATTGTATATATACTGTATAATCCAATCTACATTAGATATGTACACTATACTGTATATATACTGTATAATCCAAGCTACATTATATATGTACAATGTATATATACTGTATAATCCAAGCTACATTATATATGTACAATGTATATATACTGTATAATCCAAGCTACATTAGATATGTACAATGTATATATACTGTACAATCCAAGCTACATTATATATGTACAATGTATATATACTGTATAATCCAAGCTACATTAGATATGTACAATGTATATATACAGTAGCAGTAATCCAAGCTACATTAGATATGTACAATGTATATATACTGTATAATCCAAGCTACATTATATATGTACAATGTATATATATTGTATAATCCAAGCTACATTATATATGTACAATGTATATATACTGTACAATCCAAGCTACATTAGCTATGTACAATGTATATATACTGTATAATCCAAGCTACATTAGATATGTACAATGTATATATACTGTATAATCCAAGCTACATTAGATATGTACAATGTATATATACTGTATAATCCAAGCTACATTATATATGTACATTGTATATATACTGTATAATCCAAGCTACATTAGATATGTACACTGTACTGTATATATACTGTATAATCCAAGCTACATTATATATGTACAATGTATATATACTGTATAATCCAAGCTACATTATATATGTACAATGTATATATACTGTATAATCCAAGCTACATTATATATGTACACTGTATATATACTGTAGCAGTAATCCAAGCTACATTAGATATGTACAATGTATATATACTGTATAATCCAAGCTACATTATATATGTACAATGTATATATACTGTATAATCCAAGCTACATTATATATGTACAATGTATATATACTGTATAATCCAAGCTACATTATATATGTACACTGTATATATACTGTATAATCCAAGCTACATTATATATGTACACTGTATATATACTGTATAATCCAAGCTACATTATATATGTACACTGTATATATACTGTATAATCCAAGCTACATTAGATATGTACAATGTATATATACTGTATAATCCAAGCTACATTAGATATGTACAATGTATATATACTGTATAATCCAAGCTACATTATATATGTACATATACTGTATAATCCAAGCTACATTATATATGTACACTGTATATATACTGTAGCAGTAATCCAAGCTACATTATATATGTACACTGTATATATACTGTATAATCC
Organism: Archivesica marissinica; assembly: GCA_014843695.1. Lineage (NCBI taxonomy): Eukaryota > Metazoa > Mollusca > Bivalvia > Venerida > Vesicomyidae > Archivesica > Archivesica marissinica. The sequence continues at coordinate 532,134 of CM026392.1, read as the reverse complement.
AAGCTACATTAGCTATGTACAATGTATATATACTGTATAATCCAAGCTACATTATATATGTACACTGTATATATACTGTATAATCCAAGCTACATTATATATGTACACTGTATATATACTGTAGCAGTAATCCAAGCTACATTAGATATGTACAATGTATATATACTGTACAATCCAAGCTACATTAGATATGTACACTGTACTGTATATATACTGTATAATCCAAGCTACATTATATATGTACAATGTATATATACTGTATAATCCAAGCTACATTATATATGTACACTGTATATATACTGTATAATCCAAGCTACATTATATATGTACAATGTATATATACTGTATAATCCAAGCTACATTATATATGTACAATGTATATATACTGTATAATCCAAGCTACATTAGATATGTACAATGTATATATACTGTATAATCCAAGCTACATTAGATATGTACAATGTATATATACTGTATAATCCAAGCTACATTAGATATGTACATATGTATATATACTGTATAATCCAAGCTACATTATATATGTACAATGTATATATATACTGTATAATCCAAGCTACATTAGATATGTACAATGTATATATACTGTATAATCCAAGCTACATTAGATATGTACAATGTATATATACTGTACAATCAAAGCTACATTAGATATGTACACTGTATATATACTGTATAATCCAAGCTACATTAGATATGTACAATGTATATATACTGTACAATCAAAGCTACATTAGATATGTACAATGTATATATACTGTATAATCAAAGCTACATTAGATATGTACAATGTATATATAATGTACAATCAAAGCTACATTAGATATGTACACTGTATGTATATATACTGTATAATCCAAGCTACATTATATATGTACAATGTATATATACTGTATAATCCAAGCTACATTAGATATGTACAATGTATATATACTGTATAATCCAAGCTACATTATATATGTACAATGTATATATACTGTATAATCCAAGCTACATTATATATGTACACTGTATATATACTGTATAATCCAAGCTACATTATATATGTACAATGTATATATACTGTATAATCCAAGCTACATTATATATGTACAATGTATATATACTGTATAATCCAAGCTACATTAGATATGTACAATGTATATATACTGTATAATCCAAGCTACATTAGATATGTACAATGTATATATACTGTATAATCCAAGCTACATTATATATGTACAATGTATATATACTGTATAATCCAAGCTACATTATATATGTACACTGTATATATACTGTAGCAGTAATCCAAGCTACATTATATATGTACACTGTATATATACTGTATAATCCAAGCTACATTAGATATGTACAATGTATATATACTGTATAATCCAAGCTACATTATATATGTACAATGTATATATACTGTATAATCCAAGCTACATTATATATGTACACTGTATATATACTGTAGCAGTAATCCAAGCTACATTAGATATGTACAATGTATATATACTGTATAATCCAAGCTACATTATATATGTACAATGTATATATACTGTATAATCCAAGCTACATTAGATATGTACAATGTATATATACTGTATAATCCAAGCTACATTAGATATGTACAATGTATATATACTGTACAATCAAAGCTACATTAGATATGTACACTGTATGTATATATACTGTATAATCCAAGCTACATTATATATGTACAATGTATATATACTGTATAATCCAAGCTACATTAGATATGTACAATGTATATATACTGTATAATCCAAGCTACATTAGATATGTACAATGTATATATACTGTATATAATCCAAGCTACATTAGATATGTACAATGTATATATACTGTATAATCCAAGCTACATTATATATGTACAATGTATATATACTGTAGCAGTAATCCAAGCTACATTAGATATGTACAATGTATATATACTGTACAATCCAAGCTACATTAGATATGTACAATGTATATATACTGTATAATCCAAGCTACATTATATATGTACAATGTATATATACTGTATAATCCAAGCTACATTAGATATGTACACTGTATGTATATATACTGTATAATCCAAGCTACATTATATATGTACAATGTATATATACTGTATAATCCAAGCTACATTATATATGTACAATGTATATATACTGTATAATCCAAGCTACATTAGATATGTACAATGTATATATACTGTATAATCCAAGCTACATTAGATATGTACAATGTATATATACTGTATAATCCAAGCTACATTAGATATGTACAATGTATATATACTGTATAATCCAAGCTACATTATATATGTACAATGTATATATACTGTATAATCCAAGCTACATTATATATGTACAATGTATATATACTGTATAATCCAAGCTACATTATATATGTACAATGTATATATACTGTATAATCCAAGCTACATTAGATATGTACAATGTATATATACTGTATAATCCAAGCTACATTAGATATGTACAATGTATATATACTGTATAATCCAAGCTACATTAGATATGTACAATGTATATATACTGTATAATCCAAGCTACATTATATATGTACACTGTATATATACTGTATAATCCAAGCTACATTAGATATGTACACTGTATGTATATATACTGTATAATCCAAGCTACATTATATATGTACAATGTATATATACTGTATAATCCAAGCTACATTATATATGTACAATGTATATATACTGTATAATCCAAGCTACATTATATATGTACACTGTATATATACTGTAGCAGTAATCCAAGCTACATTAGATATGTACAATGTATATATACTGTATAATCCAAGCTACATTAGATATGTACAATGTATATATACTGTATAATCCAAGCTACATTAGATATGTACAATGTATATATACTGTATAATCCAAGCTACATTAGATATGTACAATGTATATATACTGTATAATCCAAGCTACATTAGATATGTACAATGTATATATACTGTATAATCCAAGCTACATTATATATGTACAATGTATATATACTGTATAATCCAAGCTACATTATATATGTACAATGTATATATACTGTATAATCCAAGCTACATTATATATGTACAATGTATATATACTGTATAATCCAAGCTACATTATATATGTACACTGTATATATACTGTATAATCCAAGCTACATTAGATATGTACAATGTATATATACTGTATAATCCAAGCTACATTATATATGTACAATGTATATATACTGTATAATCCAAGCTACATTAGATATGTACAATGTATATATACTGTATAATCCAAGCTACATTATATATGTACAATGTATATATACTGTATAATCCAAGCTACATTATATATGTACAATGTATATATACTGTATAATCCAAGCTACATTATAT
>CM026392.1:515214-527720 GCA_014843695.1 Archivesica marissinica | reverse complement strand
TACTGTAGCAGTAATCCAAGCTACATTAGCTATGTACAATGTATATACTGTAGCAGTAATCCAAGCTACATTAGATATGTACAATGTATATATACTGTATAATCCAAGCTACATTAGATATGTACAATGTATATATACTGTATAATCCAAGCTACATTATATATGTACAATGTATATATACTGTATAATCCAAGCTACATTATATATGTACAATGTATATATACTGTATAATCCAAGCTACATTATATATGTACAATGTATATATACTGTAGCAGTAATCCAAGCTACATTAGATATGTACAATGTATATACTGTATAATCCAAGCTACATTAGATATGTACAATGTATATATACTGTAGCATCCAAGCTACATTATGTATATATACTGTAGCAGTAATCCAAGCTACATTAGATATGTACAATGTATATACTGTATAATCCAAGCTACATTAGATATGTACAATGTATATATACTGTAGCATAATCCAAGCTACATTAGCTATGTACAATGTATATATACTGTATAATCCAAGCTACATTAGATATGTACAATGTATATATACTGTATAATCCAAGCTACATTAGATATGTACAATGTATATATACTGTATAATCCAAGCTACATTAGATATGTACAATGTATATATACTGTATAATCCAAGCTACATTATATATGTACAATGTATATATACTGTATAATCCAAGCTACATTAGATATGTACAATGTATATATACTGTATAATCCAAGCTACATTAGATATGTACAATGTATATATACTGTATAATCAAGCTACATTAGATATGTACAATGTATATATACTGTATAATCCAAGCTACATTATATATGTACAATGTATATATACTGTATAATCCAAGCTACATTATATATGTACAATGTATATATACTGTATAATCCAAGCTACATTAGATATGTACAATGTATATATACTGTATAATCCAAGCTACATTAGATATGTACAATGTATATATACTGTATAATCCAAGCTACATTAGATATGTACAATGTATATATACTGTATAATCCAAGCTACATTATATATGTACAATGTATATATACTGTATAATCCAAGCTACATTAGATATGTACAATGTATATATACTGTATAATCCAAGCTACATTAGATATGTACAATGTATATATACTGTATAATCCAAGCTACATTAGATATGTACAATGTATATATACTGTATAATCCAAGCTACATTATATATGTACAATGTATATATACTGTATAATCCAAGCTACATTATATATGTACAATGTATATATACTGTATAATCCAAGCTACATTATATATGTACAATGTATATATACTGTATAATCCAAGCTACATTAGATATGTACAATGTATATATACTGTATAATCCAAGCTACATTAGATATGTACAATGTATATATACTGTATAATCCAAGCTACATTAGATATGTACAATGTATATATACTGTATAATCCAAGCTACATTAGATATGTACAATGTATATATACTGTATAATCCAAGCTACATTAGATATGTACACTGTATATATACTGTAGCAGTAATCCAAGCTACATTAGATATGTACAATGTATATATACTGTATAATCCAAGCTACATTAGCTATGTACAATGTATATATACTGTAGCAGTAATCCAAGCTACATTAGCTATGTACAATGTATATATACTGTATAATCCAAGCTACATTAGATATGTACAATGTATATATACTGTAGCAGTAATCCAAGCTACATTAGATATGTACAATGTATATATACTGTATAATCCAAGCTACATTATATATGTACAATGTATATATACTGTATAATCCAAGCTACATTATATATGTACAATGTATATATACTGTATAATCCAAGCTACATTAGATATGTACATTGTATATATACTGTATAATCCAAGCTACATTAGCTATGTACAATGTATATATACTGTAGCAGTAATCCAAGCTACATTAGATATGTACAATGTATATATACTGTATAATCCAAGCTACATTATATATGTACAATGTATATATACTGTATAATCCAAGCTACATTAGATATGTACAATGTATATATACTGTAGCAGTAATCCAAGCTACATTAGATATGTACAATGTATATATACTGTACAATCCAAGCTACATTAGATATGTACACTGTACTGTATATATACTGTATAATCCCAGCTACATTATATATGTACAATGTATATATACTGTATAATCCAAGCTACATTATATATGTACAATGTATATGTACTGTATAATCCAAGCTACATTATATATGTACAATGTATATATACTGTATAATCCAAGCTATATTATATATGTACACTGTATATATACTGTAGCAGTAATCCAAGCTACATTAGATATGTACAATGTATATATACTGTAGCAGTAATCCAAGCTACATTAGATATGTACAATGTATATATACTGTAGCAGTAATCCAAGCTACATTAGATATGTACAATGTATATATACTGTATAATCCAAGCTACATTATATATGTACAATGTATATATACTGTATAATCCAAGCTACATTAGATATGTACACTGTATATATACTGTATAATCCAAGCTACATTAGCTATGTACAATGTATATATACTGTATAATCCAAGCTACATTATATATGTACACTGTATATATACTGTAGCAGTAATCCAAGCTACATTAGATATGTACAATGTATATATACTGTACAATCCAAGCTACATTATATATGTACACTGTATATATACTGTATAATCCAAGCTACATTATATATGTACAATGTATATATACTGTATAATCCAAGCTACATTAGATATGTACACTGTACTGTATATATACTGTATAATCCAAGCTACATTATATATGTACAATGTATATATACTGTATAATCCAAGCTACATTATATATGTACACTGTATATATACTGTATAATCCAAGCTACATTATATATGTACAATGTATATATACTGTATAATCCAAGCTACATTAGATATGTACAATGTATATATACTGTACAATCCAAGCTACATTAGATATGTACATGTATGTATATATACTGTATAATCCAAGCTACATTAGATATGTACAATGTATATATACTGTATAATCCAAGCTACATTATATATGTACAATGTATATATACTGTATAATCCAAGCTACATTATATATGTACACTGTATATATACTGTAGCAGTAATCCAAGCTACATTAGCTATGTACAATGTATATATACTGTAATAATCCAAGCTACATTAGCTATGTACAATGTATATATACTGTATAATCCAAGCTACATTAGCTATGTACAATGTATATATACTGTATAATCCAAGCTACATTAGATATGTACAATGTATATATACTGTATAATCCAAGCTACATTAGATATGTACAATGTATATATACTGTAGCAGTAATCCAAGCTACATTAGATATGTACAATGTATATATACTGTACAATCCAAGCTACATTAGATATGTACAATGTATATATACTGTATAATCCAAGCTACATTATATATGTACAATGTATATATACTGTATAATCCAAGCTACATTATATATGTACAATGTATATATACTGTATAATCCAAGCTACATTATATATGTACACTGTATATATACTGTAGCAGTAATCCAAGCTACATTAGATATGTACACTGTATATATACTGTAGCTGTAATCCAAGCTACATTAGCTATGTACAATGTATATATACTGTAGCAGTAATCCAAGCTACATTAGCTATGTACAATGTATATATACTGTATAATCCAAGCTACATTAGATATGTACAATGTATATATACTGTATAATCCAAGCTACATTATATATGTACAATGTATATATACTGTATAATCCAAGCTACATTATATATGTACAATGTATATATACTGTATAATCCAAGCTACATTATATATGTACAATGTATATATACTGTAGCAGTAATCCAAGCTACATTAGATATGTACAATGTATATATACTGTAGCAGTAATCCAAGCTACATTAGATATGTACAATGTATATATACTGTACAATCCAAGCTACATTAGATATGTACACTGTACTGTATATATACTGTATAATCCAAGCTACATTAGATATGTACAATGTATATATACTGTATAATCCAAGCTACATTATATATGTACAATGTATATATACTGTATAATCCAAGCTACATTATATATGTACATATACTGTATAATCCAAGCTACATTAGATATGTACACTGTATATATACTGTAGCAGTAATCCAAGCTACATTAGATATGTACAATGTATATATACTGTATAATCCAAGCTACATTAGCTATGTACAATGTATATATACTGTATAATCCAAGCTACATTAGATATGTACAATGTATATATACTGTATAATCCAAGCTACATTAGATATGTACAATGTATATATACTGTAGCAGTAATCCAAGCTACATTAGATATATGTACAATGTATATATACTGTACAATCCAAGCTACATTAGATATGTACACTGTACTGTATATATACTGTATAATCCTAGCTACATTATATATGTACAATGTATATATACTGTATAATCCAAGCTACATTATATATGTACAATGTATATGTACTGTATAATCCAAGCTACATTATATATGTACACTGTATATATACTGTAGCAGTAATCCAAGCTACATTATATATGTACACTGTATATATACTGTAGCAGTAATCCAAGCTACATTAGATATGTACAATGTATATATACTGTAGCAGTAATCCAAGCTACATTAGCTATGTACAATGTATATATACTGTATAATCCAAGCTACATTATATATGTACATTGTATATATACTGTATAATCCAAGCTACATTAGATATGTACAATGTATATATACTGTAGCAGTAATCCAAGCTACATTAGATATGTACAATGTATATATACTGTATAATCCAAGCTACATTATATATGTACAATGTATATATACTGTATAATCCAAGCTACATTATATATGTACAATGTATATATACTGTATAATCCAAGCTACATTAGATATGTACAATGTATATTAGATATGTACATGTACTGTATATATACTGTATAATCCAAGCTACATTAGATATGTACAATGTATATATACTGTATAATCCAAGCTACATTATATATGTACAATGTATATATACTGTACAATCCAAGCTACATTAGATATGTACAATGTATATATACTGTACAGTAATCCAAGCTACATTAGATATGTACACTGTATATATACTGTAGCAGTAATCCAAGCTACATTAGATATGTACAATGTATATATACTGTATAATCCAAGCTACATTAGCTATGTACAATGTATATATACTGTATAATCCAAGCTACATTAGATATGTACAATGTATATATACTGTATAATCCAAGCTACATTAGATATGTACAATGTATATATACTGTATAATCCAAGCTACATTAGATATGTACAATGTATATATACTGTATAATCCAAGCTACATTATATATGTACAATGTATATATACTGTATAATCCAAGCTACATTATATATGTACAATGTATATATACTGTATAATCCAAGCTACATTATATATGTACACTGTATATATACTGTATAATCCAAGCTACATTATATATGTACAATGTATATATACTGTATAATCCAAGCTACATTAGATATATACTTAGCAACTTTTCTAACTCCACACTTGGTGTTTTGTTGTTATCTGTGTCAAATAATAAAATATTTTACTGAAAATTGGACACAATGTTAAGTGATCATTTTGTGTTAAAAAAACATAACAATGATAATAATCGGACGTAATTTTATTAATCCGTAACCTGTACAATAACGTAACCCTAAAATATAAAGTAACATAATGAATACATCAATACCCTGCGCCATAATGACTGCATTACACCTAGAATGCATGGAATTGATGTAATTCGTAATGTAGACCTGTGGAATAGAATTCCATGTCCGAATCAGGGCACGTTCTAGCTCTTGAAGAGTGCGAGGTTGGCGGCGAAGTTGTCGAATCCTGCGTCCTAGTTCATCCCAGAGGTGTTTAATGGGATTTAAATCTGGCGATTTCGAACACCATGGCAGGACATTGACGTGATTCCTGGCCAGTAGCATTCGGGTACTGGCCGCGGTGTGACAAGTTGCGCCGTCGTGCATGAACTGCATGCCCCTATGTTGGCGAATATGAGGTATCGCCACTGGCGTCAGAATTTCATTTTGGTAACGTTGTGCGTTCAATATGCCAGGAACAACAACCGCCCTTGTTTTCGTATGAAGGGAGACAGCTGCCCATATCATTACTGAACCTCCCTGAAACCGGTCACGTTCAACGATGTTGGCGTCATCAAACCGTTCGCCTCGTCGCCGATAACATCTGGTACGGCAGTCGTTACCCTGGAGTGTAAACCTGCTCTCATCACTAAACAACACCTGGGCCCAGTCTGCTCTACGGTATCGAAGGTGACGTCTGGCCCATAATAACCTGTCTTGACGGTGATTTACCTTCAATAAGATACCCCTGTATGGTCGTCTGGCCCGTAACCCTCGCTCCCGTAAACGTCTACGCACAGTTTGTGATGATATGAGACGGTTGTGTAACCCAATCATTCGTCTGGCAGTCACTGATGCTGGTCTGAAATGCTGAGCTACGTGGATCCGTTGAATTACACCGTCCTGTCGTCTTGATGTCACTCGTCTACGGGTACGTCTCGGCTCGTCAGCAACGCCACCGGTACGTGCAAATTTGGCCATGATGTTGGTTATGGTTTTAACGTCTCTTCCAAAGAACCTGGCAACCTGAAAGGGACAAAGTGATAAACTTACTAGGGTAGGGTTACATGCAGTCCATGGATGTAAATTAAAGTATATGAAATGTGTTAAATTGTAAGCGTTATAATATTTCAAAGCTTACCTGTCTGTTAGAGACTCCATCCTGGACCATTCCCACAGCACGCCCTCGTTCTTCTACTGTCATTCGACGCATGGTATCATAAACTGTTGGAACTTTATGTTTTTTCTACATCTCAATGACCACAGATGTCATTTGTGTCGGTTTGTAGGATTAGCACATACGCAATATATACAGGCAAAAAGCATGAAATGCACGTGCATCTCGGATTATATAAATAGAATGGTTTACGGTCGGATTTATCTAAAGGAATATGTTTTACATAGTGTACAATGAAAGCGGACGAAATTTGAGAAATGCCTTGTTTGTCATGAAAAAGATATTTAAAAAATTAAAGTGTGGAGTTAGAAAAGTTGTTAAGTATATGTACAATGTATATATACTGTATAATCCAAGCTACATTAGATATGTACAATGTATATATACTGTAGCAGTAATCCAAGCTACATTAGATATGTACAATGTATATATACTGTATAATCCAAGCTACATTAGATATGTACAATGTATATATACTGTATAATCCAAGCTACATTAGATATGTACAATGTATATATACTGTATAATCCAAGCTACATTATATATGTACAATGTATATATACTGTATAATCCAAGCTACATTAGATATGTACAATGTATATATACTGTATAATCCAAGCTACATTAGATATGTACAATGTATATATACTGTATAATCCAAGCTACATTATATATGTACAATGTATATATACTGTAGCAGTAATCCAAGCTACATTAGCTATGTACAATGTACTGTATATATACTGTATAATCCAAGCTACATTATATATGTACACTATATATACTGTATAATCCAAGCTACATTAGATATGTACAATGTATATATACTGTATAATCCAAGCTACATTAGATATGTACACTGTATATATACTGTAGCAGTAATCCAAGCTACATTAGATATGTACACTGTATATATACTGTAGAGCATACATTGTAGAGCGTGTCATCAGACACTATGCTGCTTGCTATTCTGATTTCATATCTGTATCAATGTTGTTTGTCAACCTTTCATTATTCATATATCCGTGAGAATGTGTTTGAGTTACATATATACAGTTTTATCAAACAACTTACATTTAACCAAGACAGCAGTAGAATAATACAAATGTACTGTTAGTGTAAGTGATTCTTATAATATAATCAAGTCTCTATTTCGCATGTAGAAAGTACTACAGCTCCATTCCAGGTCTCTCAAAAAGTGCTGATATAGTAAATCTATATATATATATTGTACATATACTATGTAGATCTATATATATATATATATATTATACATATACTATGTAGATCTATATATATATATTATACATATACTATGTAGATCTATATATATATATTATACATATACTATGTAGATCTATATTATATATATATATATATATATTATACATATACTATGTAGATCTATATATATATATTATACATATACTATGTAGATCTATATATATATATATAATACATATACTATGTAGATCTATATATATATATATTATACATATACTATGTAGATATATATATATATTATACATATACTATGTAGATCTATATATATATATTATACATATACTATGTAGATCTATATATATATATATTATACATATACTATGTAGATCTATATATATATATATTATACATATACTATGTAGATCTATATATATATATATTATACATATACTATGTAGATCTATATATATATATATTATACATATACTATGTAGATCTATATATATATTATACATATACTATGTAGATTTATATATATATATTATACATATACTATGTAGATATATATATATATATATATATTATACATATACTATGTAGATCTATATATATATATATTATACATATACTATGTAGATCTATATATATATATATTATACATATACTATGTAGATCTATATATATATATATTATACATATACTAGTATATATATATATATTGTACATATACTATGTGATATATATATATATATTATATACTATGTAGATCTATATATATATAGTACATATACTATGTAGATATATATATATATTATACATATACTATGTAGTATATATATATTATACATATACTATGTAGATCTATATATATATATTATACATATACTATGTAGATCTATATATATATATACATATACTATGTAGATCTATTATATATACTATGTAGATCTATATATATATATATATTATACATATACTATGTAGATCTATATATATATATTATACATATACTATGTAGATCTATATATATATATATTATACATATACTATGTAGATCTATATATATATATTATACATATACTATGTAGATCTATATATATATATATATTATACATATACTATGTAGACTATATATATATATATATTATACATATACTATGTAGATCTATATATATATATATATTATACATATACTATGTAGATCTATATATATATATATATATTATACATATACTATGTAGATCTATATATATATATATTATACATATACTATGTAGATCTATATATACATATTATACATATACTATGTAGTACATATACTATGTAGATCTATATATATATTGTACATATACTATGTAGATCTATATATATATTGTACATATACTATGTAGATCTATATATATATTGTACATATACTATGTGTAGTACATATACTATGTAGATATATATATTGTACATATACTATGTAGATCTGTATATATATTGTACATATACTATGTAGATCTATATATATATATATATTATACATATACTATGTAGATCTATATATATATATATAGTATACATATACTATGTAGATCTATATATATATATTGTACATATACTATGTAGATATATATATATATATATTATACATATACTATGTAGATCTATATATATATATTGTACATATACTATGTAGATATATATATATATATATATATATATATTATACATATGCTATGTAGATCTATATATATATATTATACATATACTATGTAGATCTATATATATATATAAATATTATACATATACTATGTAGATCTATATATATATATATATATTGTACATATACTATGTAGATCTATATATATATATATATTGTACATATACTATGTAGATCTATATATATATATATTATACATATACTATGTAGATCTATATATACATATTATACATATACTATGTAGATCTATATATATATATATATTATACATATACTATGTAGATCTATATATATATTATACATATACTATGTAGATCTATATATATATTATACATATACTATGTAGATATATATATATATATTATACATATACTATGTAGATCTATATATATATTGTACATATACTATGTAGATCTATATATATATATTGTACATATACTATGTAGATCTATGTTGATCTATGCTGATGTTTGCTGATGTTTGCTGATGCTTGCTGATGTTTGTTTGTTGATGTTTGCTGATGTTTGCTGATGTTTGCTGATGTTTGTTTGCTGATGTTTGCTGATGTTTGTTTGCTGATGTTTGCTGATGTTTGTTTGCTGATGTTTTCTGATGTTTGCTGATGTTTGCTGATGTTTGTTTGCTGATGTTTGCTGATGTTTGTTTGCTGATGTTTTCTGATGTTTGCTGATGTTTGTTGATGTTTGCTGATGTTTGCTGATGTTTGCTGATGTTTGTTTGCTGATGTTTGCTGATGCTTGCTGATGTTTTTTGCTGATGTTTGTTTGCAGATGTTTGTTTGCAGATGTTTGTTTGCTGATGTTTGCTGATGTTTGTTTGCTGATGTTTGCTGATGTTTGTTTGCTGATGTTTGTTGCTGATGTTTGTTTGCTGATGTTTGCTGATGCTTGCTGATGCTTGCTGATGCTTGCTGATGCTTGCTGATGTTTGTTTGTTGATGTTTGCTGATGCTTGCTGATGCTTGCTGATGTTTGTTTGTTGATGTTTGCTGATGTTTGCTGATGTTTGCTGATGTTTGTTTGCTGATGTTTGCTGATGTTTGTTTGCTGATGTTTGCTGATGTTTGTTTGCTGATGTTTGCTGATGCTTGCTGATGTTTGCTGATGTGTGCTGATGCTTGCTGATGTTTGTTTGCTGATGTTTGCTGATGCTTGCTGATGTTTGCTGATGCTTGCTGATGTTTGTTTGCTGATGTTTGCTGATGTTTGCTGATGCTTGCTGATGCTTGCTGATGTTTGTTTGTTGATGTTTGCTGATGTTTGCTGATGTTTGCTGATGTTTGTTTGCTGATGTCTGCTGATGTTTGTTTGCTGATGTTTGCTGATGTTTGCTGATGCTTGCTGATGTTTGCTGATGCTTGCTGATGTTTGTTTGCTGATGTTTGCTGATGCTTGCTGATGTTTGTTTGCTGATGTTTGTTTGCTGATGTTTGCTGATGCTTGCTGATGTTTGTTTGTTGATATTTGCTGATGTTTGCTGATGCTTGCTGATGTTTGCTGATGTTTGTTTGTTGATGTTTGCTGATGTTTGCTGATGTTTGTTTGTTGATGTTTGCTGATGTTTGCTGATGCTTGCTGATGTTTGCTGATGTTTGCTGATGCTTGCTGATGTTTGTTTGCTGATGTTTGCTGATGCTTGCTGATGTTTGCTGATGCTTGCTGATGTTTGTTTGCTGATGTTTGCTGATGCTTGCTGATGTTTGTTTGCTGATGTTTGTTTGCTGATGTTTGCTGATGCTTGCTGATGTTTGTTTGTTGATGTTTGCTGATGTTTGCTGATGCTTGCTGATGCTTGCTGATGTTTGCTGATGTTTGCTGATACTTGCTGATGTTTGTTTGTTGATGTTTGCTGATGTTTGTTTGTTGATGTTTGCTGATGTTTGCTGATGCTTGCTGATGTTTGTTTGCTGATGTTTGCTGATGTTTGCTGATGTTTGCTGATGTTAGCTGATGTTTGCTGATGCTTGCTGATGTTTGCTGATGTTTGCTGATGTTTGTTTGCTGATGTTTGCTGATGCTTGCTGATGTTTGCTGATGTTTGCTGATGCTTGCTGATGCTTGCTGATGTTTGCTGATGTTTGCTGATGTTTGCTGATGCTTGCTGATGTTTGCTGATGTTTGCTGATGTTTGCTGATGCTTGCTGATGTTTGTTTGCTGATGCTTGCTGATGTTTGTTTGCTGATGTTTGCTGATGTTTCTGTATTCACTATAAAATGTTAACTTTCTTCCTCTTAATTCCCAGGCCAATTTGACTAGGGACCTGGATGGGTTGATGCAACTGCTGAAAGATCCAAATGAGCGACAGGGATATGCCTGGATTAGAATGAGGATTAGACGCATCTGGCCAAGATGGGAGGCTGCCATTAAAAATCTCTCTGAAAAACAAAATTTATCTCGAAGAAAACGAAAGAAGGTACAGCAATTCTGATCTCGCTGAAACATGACACGTTTGTACTTGTATCATGGCATAATTATGTTCCACCTTTGTCGTCTCAACCAGGAACCATGATACTTGGTATTTGTAAACATAGTAAAATACACAAGCATGCTAACAATAGACTATTGAAACAAATAAATAAATAATTACTAACTG
>CM026392.1:475617-514214 GCA_014843695.1 Archivesica marissinica | reverse complement strand
ACCTTGTACTTGCCATATACCAGTGTGGTGGTATGAGTTATATTGTAACCTTGTACTTGCCATATACCAGTGTGGGGGTATGAGTTATATTGTAGCCTTGTACTTGCTATATACCAGTTTAGTGGTATGAGTTATATTGTCAACCTGTACTTGCCATATACCATTGTGGGGGTAATGAGTTTATATTTGTAACCTTGTACTTGCATATACCAGTGTGGTGGTATGAGTTTATATTGTAACCTTGTACTTGCCATATACCAGTGTGGTGGTATGAGTTATATTGTAACCTTGTACTTACCATATAGCAGTGTGGTGGTATGAGTTATATTGTAACCTTGTACTTGCCATATACCAGTGTGGTGGTATGAGTTATATTGTAACCTTGTACTTGCCATATACCAGTGTGGTAGTATGAGTTATATTGTAACCTTGTATATATGTGTGGTGGTATGAGTTATAATTGTAACCTTGTATTTGCCATATACCAGTGTGGGGGTATGAGTTATATTGTAACCTTGTACTTGCCATATACCAGTGTGGTAGTATGAGTTATATTGTAACCTTGTACTTGCCATATACCAGTGTGGTGGTATGAGTTATATTGTAACCTTGTATTTGCCATATACCAGTGTGGGGGTATGAGTTATATTGTAACCTTGTACTTGCTATATACCAGTGTGGTGGTATGAGTTATATTGTAACCTTGTATTTGCCATATACCAGTGTGGGGGTATGAGTTATATTGTAACCTTGTACTTGCCATATACTAGTGTGGTGATATGAGTTATATTGTAACCTTGTACTTGCCATATACCAGTGTGGTGTATGAGTTATATTGTAACCTTGTACTTGCCATATACCAGTGTGGGTGGTATGAGTTTATATTGTAACCCTTGTACTTGCCATATACCAGTGTGGGGGTATGAGTTATATTGTAACCTTGTACTTGCCATATACCAGTGGTGGTATTATGAGTTATATTGTAACCTTGTACTTGCCATACCCATTGTGTGGTATGAGTTATATTGTACCCTTGTACTTGCCATATACCAGTGTGGTGGTATGAGTTTATATTGTAACCTTGTACTTGCCATATACCAGTGTGGTGTATGAGTTATATTGTAACCTTGTACTTGCCATATACCAGTGTGGGGGTATGAGTTATATTGTAACCTTGTACTTGCTATATACCAGTGTTGTGGTATGAGTTATATTGTAACCTTGTACTTGCTATATACAAGTGTGGTGGTATGAGTTATATTGTAACCTTGTACTTGCCATATACCGTGTGGGGGTATGAGTTATATTGTAACCTTGTACTTGCCATATACCAGTGTGGTGGTATGAGTTATATTGTAACCTTGTACTTGCCATATACCATGTGGTGGTATGAGTTTATATTGTAACCTTGTACTTGCCATATACCAGTGTAGTGGTTATAGTTATATTGTAACCTTGTACTTGCTATATACAGTGTGGTGGTATGAGTTATATTGTAACCTTGTACTTGCCATATACCAGTGTGGTGGTATGAGTTATATTGTAACCTTGTACTTGCCATATACCAGTGTGATGGTATGAGTTATATTGTAACCTTGTACTTGCCATATACCAGTGTGGTGGTATGCGTTATATTGTAACCTTGTACTTGCCATATACCAGTGTGGTGGTATGAGTTATAGTGTATATAAGTTATGAGTTATATTGTAACCTTGTACTTGCTATATACCAGTGGTGGTGGTATGAGTTATATTGTAACCTTGTACTTGCCATATACCAGTGTGGTGGTATGAGTTATATTGTAACCTTGTACTTGCCATATACCAGTGTGGGGGTATGAGTTATATTGTAACCTTGTACTTGCCATATACCAGTGTGGGGGTATGAGTTATATTGTAACCTTGTACTTGCCATATACCAGTGTGGTGGTATGAGTTATATTGTAACCTTGTACTTGCTATATACCAGTGTAGTGGTATATGATTATATTGTAACCTTGTACTTGCTATATACCATGTAGTGGTGGTATGAGTTTATATTGTAACCTTGTACTTGCCATATACCAGTGTGGTAGTATGAGTTTTATATTGTAACCTTGTACTTGCTATATACCAGTGTAGTGTAGTATGAGTTATATTGTAACCTTGTACTTGCCTATATACCAGTGTGGGGTATGAGTTATATTGTAACCTTGTACTTGCCATACCAGTGTAGTGTAGTATGAGTTATATTGTAACCTTGTACTTGCCATATACCAGTGTGGTAATGAGTTATATTGTAACCTTGTACTTGCCATATACCAGTGTGGTGGTATGAGTTATATTGTAACCTTGTACTTGCCATATAACCAGTGTGGTGGGTATGAGTTATATGTAACCTTGTACTTGCCATATACCAGTGTGGTGGTATGAGTATATTGTAACCTTGTACTTGCCATATACCAGTGTGGTGGTATGAGTTATATTGTAACCTTGTACTTGCTATATACCAGTGTGGGGGTATGAGTTATATTGTAGCCTTGTACTTGCCATATACCAGTGTAGTGGTGGTATGAGTTATATTGTAACCTTGTACTTGCCATATACCAGTGTGGGGGTATGAGTTATATTGTAACCTTGTACTTGCCATATACCAGTGTGGGGGTATGAGTTATATTGTAACCTTGTACTTGCTATATACCAGTGTGGTGGTATGAGTTATATTGTAACCTTGTACTTGCTATATACCAGTGTGGTGGTATGAGTTATAGTGTATATAAGTTATGAGTTATATTGTAACCTTGTACTTGCTATATACCAGTGTGGGGTATGAGTTATATTGTAACCTTGTACTTGCCATATACCAGTGTGGTAGTATTGTACTTTATATTGTAAGTTATATTGTAACCTTGTACTTGCCATATACCAGTGTGTGGTATGGGTATTGAGTTATAGTTATATTGTAACCTTGTACTTGCCATATACCAGTGTGGTGGTATTGAGTTATATGAGTGTAACCTTGTACTTGCCATATACCAGTGTGGTGGGTATGAGTTATATTGTAACCTTGTACTTGCCATATACCAGTGTGGGGGTATGAGTTATATTGTAACCTTGTACTTGCTATATACCAGTGTGGGGGTATGAGTTATATTGTAACCTTGTACTTGCCATATACCAGTGTGGGGGTTATGAGTTATATTGTAACCTTGTACTTGCCATATACCAGTGTGGTGGTATGATTTATATTGTAGCCTTGTACTTGCCATATACCAGTGTGGGGGTATGAGTTATATTGTAACCTTGTACTTGCCATATACCAGTGTGGTGGTATGAGTTATATTGTAACCTTGTACTTGCCATATACCAGTGTGGTGGTATGAGTTATATTGTAACCTTGTACTTGCTATATACCAGTGTGGTGGTATGAGTTATATTGTAACCTTGTACTTGCCATATACCAGTGTAGTGGTAGTATGAGTTATATTGTAACCTTGTACTTGCTATATACCAGTGTAGTGGTAGTATGAGTTATATTGTAACCTTGTACTTGCCATATACCAGTGTAGTGGTGGTATGAGTTATATTGTAACCTTGTACTTGCTATATACCAGTGTGGGGGTATGAGTTATATTGTAACCTTGTATTTGCCATATACCAGTGTGGGGGTATGAGTTATATTGTAACATTGTACTTGCCATATACTAGTGTGGTGATATGAGTTATATTGTAACCTTGTACTTGCCATATACCAGTGTGGTGGTATGAGTTATATTGTAACCTTGTACTTGCCATATACCAGTGTGGTGGTATGAGTTATATTGTAACCTTGTATTTGCCATATACCAGTGTGGGGGGTATGAGTTATATTGTAACCTTGTACTTGCCATATACATATACCAGTGTGGTTGTGTGAGTTATATATTGTAACCTTGTACTTGCCATATACCAGTGTGGTGGTATGAGTTTATATTGTAACCTTGTACTTGCCATATACCAGTGTGGTGGTATGAGTTATATTGTAACCTTGTACTTGCCACATACCAGTGTGGTGGTATGAGTTTATATTGTAACCTTGTACTTGCCATATACCAGTGTGGGGGGTATGAGTTATATTGTAACCTTGTACTTGCTATATAGCAGTGTGGTGGTATGAGTTATATTGTAACCTTGTACTTGCATATACCAGTGTGCTGGTATGAGTTATATTGTAACCTTGTACTTGCCATATACCAGTGTGGGGGTATGAGTTATATTGTAACCTTGTACCTGCTATATACCAGTGTGGTGGTATGAGTTATATTGTAACCTTGTACTTGCTATATATCAGTGTGGTGGTATGAGTTATATTGTAACCTTGTACTTGCCATATACCAGTGTAGTGGTATGAGTTATATTGTAACCTTGTACTTGCTATATACCAGTGTGGTAGTATGAGTTATATTGTAACCTTGTACTTGCCATATACCAGTGTGGTGGTATGGTTATATTGTAACCTTGTACTTGCCATATACCAGTGTGGTTATGAGTTTATTGTAACCTTGTACTTGCTATAACCAGTGTGGTGGTATGAGTTATATTGTAACCTTGTACTTGCTATATAGCAGTGTGTGGGTAGAGTTATATTGTAACCTTGTACTTGCTATATACCAGTGTGGTGGTATGAGTTTTATATTGTAACCTTGTACTTGCCATATACCAGTGGGTGGTATGAGTTATATTGTAACCTTGTACTTGCCATATACCAGTGTTGTGGTATGAGTTATATTGTAACCTTGTACTTGCCATATACCAGTGTGGTGGTATGAGTTATATTGTAACCTTGTACTTGTCATATACCAGTGTGGGGGTATGCGTTATATTGTAACCTTGTACTTGCCATATACCAGTGTGGTGGTATGAGTTATATTGTAACCTTGTACTTGCCATATACCAGTGTGATGGTATGAGTTATATTGTAACCTTGTACTTGCCATATACCAGTGTGGGGGTATGCGTTATATTGTAGCCTTGTACTTGCCATATACCAGTGTGGGGGTATGAGTTATATTGTAACCTTGTACTTGCCATATACCAGTGTGGTGGTATGAGTTATATTGTAACCTTGTACTTGCCATATACCAGTGTAGTGGTGGTATGAGTTATATTGTAACCTTGTACTTGCCATATAGCAGTGTGGTGGTATGAGTTATATTGTAACCTTGTACTTGCCATATACCAGTGTGGGGGTATGAGTTATATTGTAACCTTGTACTTGCCATATACCAGTGTGGGGTTATGAGTTTATATTGTAACCTTGTACTTGCTATATACCAGTGTGGTGGTATGAGTTATATTGTAACCTTGTACTTGCCATATACCAGTGTGGTGGTATGAGTTATATTGTAACCTTTTACTTGCCATATACCAGTGTGGTGGTATGAGTTATATTGTAACCTTGTACTTGCCATATACCAGTGTGGGGGTATGAGTTATATTGTAACCTTGTACTTGCCATATACCAGTGTGGTGGTATGAGTTATATTGTAACCTTGTACTTGCCATATACCAGTGTGGTGGTATGAGTTATATTGTAACCTTGTACTTGCCATATACCAGTGTGTGGTGGTATGAGTTTTAATTGTAACCTTGTACTTGCCACATACCAGTGTGCTGGTATGAGTTATATTGTAACCTTGTACTTGCCATATACCAGTGTGGTGGTATGAGTTATATTGTAACCTTGTACTTGCCATATACCAGTGTGGTGGTATGAGTTATATTGTAACCTTGTACTTGCCACATACCAGTGTGCTAGTATGAGTTATATTGTAACCTTGTACTTGCCATATACCATTGTTGTGGTATGAGTTATATTGTAACCTTGTACTTGCTATATACCAGTGTGGTGGTATGAGTTATATTGTAACCTTGTACTTGCTATATACCAGTGTGGTGGTATGAGTTATATTGTAACCTTGTATTGCCATATACCAGTGTGGTGGTATGATTTATATTGTAACCTTGTACTTGCCATATACGTGTGGTGGTATGGTTTATATTGTAACCTTGTACTTGCCATATACCAGTGTGGTGGTATGAGTTATATTGTAACCTTGTACTTGCCATATACCAGTGTGGTGGTATGAGTTATATTGTAACCTTGTACTTGCCATATACCAGTGTGGGGGTATGAGTTATATTGTAACCTTGTATTTGCCATATACCAGTGTGGGGGTATGAGTTATATTGTAACCTTGTACTTGCCATATACCAGTGTGGTAGTATGAGTTATATTGTAACCTTGTACTTGCCATATACCAGTGTGGTGGTATGAGTTATATTGTAACCTTGTACTTGCCATATACCAGTGTGGTGGTATGAGTTATATTGTAACCTTGTACTTGCCATATACCAGTGTGGTGGTATGAGTTATATTGTAACCTTGTATTTGCCATATACCAGTGTGGGTGTATGAGTTATATTGTAACCTTGTACTTGCCATATACCAGTGTGGTAGTATGAGTTATATTGTAACCTTGTACTTGCCATATACCAGTGTGGTGGTATGAGTTATATTGTAACCTTGTACTTGCCATATACCAGTGTGGTGGTATGAGTTATATTGTAACCTTGTACTTGCCATATACCAGTGTGGTGGTATGAGTTATATTGTAACCTTGTACTTGCCATATACCAGTGTGGGGGTATGAGTTATATTGTAACCTTGTACTTGCTATATAGCAGTGTGGTGGTATGAGTTATATTGTAACCTTGTACTTGCCACATACTAGTGTGCTGGTATGAGTTATATTGTAACCTTGTACTTGCCATATACCAGTGTTGTGGTATGAGTTATATTGTAACCTTGTACTTGCTATATACCAGTGTGGTGGTATGAGTTATATTGTAACCTTGTACTTGCTATATACCAGTGTGGTGGTATGAGTTATATTGTAACCTTGTACTTGCCATATACCAGTGTTGTGGTATGAGTTATATTGTAACCTTGTACTTGCTATATACCAGTGTGGTAGTATGAGTTATATTGTAACCTTGTACTTGCCACATACCAGTGTGCTGGTATGAGTTATATTGTAACCTTGTACTTGCCATATACCAGTGTGGTGGTATGAGTTATATTGTAACCTTGTACTTGCCATATACCAGTGTGGTGGTATGAGTTATATTGTAACCTTGTACTTGCCATATACCAGTGTAGTGGTATGAGTTATATTGTAACCTTGTACTTGCTATATACCAGTGTGGTAGTATGAGTTATATTGTAACCTTGTACTTGCCACATACCAGTGTGCTGGTATGAGTTATATTGTAACCTTGTACTTGCCATATACCAGTGTGGTGGTATGAGTTATATTGTAACCTTGTACTTGCCATATACCAGTGTGGTGGTATGAGTTATATTGTAACCTTGTACTTGCTATATAGCAGTGTGGGGGTAGGAGTTATATTGTAACCTTGTACTTGCTATATACCAGTGTGGTGGTATGAGTTATATTGTAACCTTGTACTTGCCATTTACCAGTGTAGTGGTATGAGTTATATTGTAACCTTGTACTTGCCATATACCAGTGTTGTGGTATGAGTTATATTGTAACCTTGTACTTGCTATATACCAGTGTGGTGGTATGAGTTATATTGTAACCTTGTACTTGCTATATACCAGTGTGGTGGTATGAGTTATATTGTAACCTTGTACTTGCTATATACCAGTGTGGTGGTATGAGTTATATTGTAACCTTGTACTTGCTATATACCAGTGTGGTGGTATGAGTTATATTGTAACCTTGTACTTGCCATATACCAGTGTAGTGGTAGTATGAGTTATATTGTAACCTTGTACTTGCTATATACCAGTGTGGGGGTATGAGTTATATTGTAGCCTTGTACTTGCCATATACCAGTGTAGTGGTGGTATGAGTTATATTGTAGCCTTGTAATTGCCATATACCAGTGTAGTGGTGGTATGAGTTATATTGTAACCTTGTACTTGCCATATAGCAGTGTGGTGGTATCAGTTATATTGTAACCTTGTACTTGCCATATACCAGTGTGGTGGTATGAGTTATATTGTAACCTTGTACTTGCCATATACCAGTGTGGGGGTATGAGTTATATTGTAACCTTGTACTTGCCATATACCAGTGTGGGGGTATGAGTTATATTGTAACCTTGTACTTGCCATATACCAGTGTGGTGGTATGAGTTATATTGTAACCTTGTACTTGCCATATACCAGTGTGGTGGTATGAGTTATATTGTAACCTTGTACTTGCCATATACCAGTGTGGGGGTATGAGTTATATTGTAACCTTGTATTTGCCATATACCAGTGTGGGGGTATGAGTTATATTGTAACCTTGTATTTGCCATATACCAGTGTGGGGGTATGAGTTATATTGTAACATTGTACTTGCCATATACTAGTGTGGTGATATGAGTTATATTGTAACCTTGTACTTGCCATATACCAGTGTGGTGGTATGAGTTATATTGTAACCTTGTACTTGCCATATACCAGTGTGGTGGTATGAGTTATATTGTAACCTTATATTTGCCATATACCAGTGTGGGGGTATGAGTTATATTGTAACCTTGTACTTGCCATATACCAGTGTGGTAGTATGAGTTATATTGTAACCTTGTACTTGCCATATACCAGTGTGGTGGTATGAGTTATATTGTAACCTTGTACTTGCCATATACCAGTGTGGTGGTATGAGTTATATTGTAACCTTGTACTTGCCACATACCAGTGTGCTGGTATGAGTTATATTGTAACCTTGTACTTGCCATATACCAGTGTGGGGGTATGAGTTATATTGTAACCTTGTACTTGCTATATAGCAGTGTGGTGGTATGAGTTATATTGTAACCTTGTACTTGCCACATACTAGTGTGCTGGTATGAGTTATATTGTAACCTTGTACTTGCCATATACCAGTGTGGGGGTATGAGTTATATTGTAACCTTGTACCTGCTATATACCAGTGTGGTGGTATGAGTTATATTGTAACCTTGTACTTGCTA
This sequence comes from Archivesica marissinica, assembly GCA_014843695.1. Taxonomy (NCBI): domain Eukaryota; kingdom Metazoa; phylum Mollusca; class Bivalvia; order Venerida; family Vesicomyidae; genus Archivesica; species Archivesica marissinica. Next base: position 505,206 of record CM026392.1, on the reverse strand, counting down.
TATATCAGTGTGGTGGTATGAGTTATATTGTAACCTTGTACTTGCCATATACCAGTGTAGTGGTATGAGTTATATTGTAACCTTGTACTTGCTATATACCAGTGTGGTAGTATGAGTTATATTGTAACCTTGTACTTGCCATATACCAGTGTGGTGGTATGAGTTATATTGTAACCTTGTACTTGCCATATACCAGTGTGGTGGTATGAGTTATATTGTAACCTTGTACTTGCCATATACCAGTGTGGTGGTATGAGTTATATTGTAACCTTGTACTTGCTATATAGCAGTGTGGGGGTAGAAGTTATATTGTAACCTTGTACTTGCTATATACCAGTGTGGTGGTATGAGTTATATTGTAACCTTGTACTTGCCATTTACCAGTGTAGTGGTATGAGTTATATTGTAACCTTGTACTTGCCATATACCAGTGTTGTGGTATGAGTTATATTGTAACCTTGTACTTGCTATATACCAGTGTGGTGGTATGAGTTATATTGTAACCTTGTACTTGCTATATACCAGTGTGGTGGTATGAGTTATATTGTAACCTTGTACTTGCCATATACCAGTGTAGTGGTAGTATGAGTTATATTGTAACCTTGTACTTGCTATATACCAGTGTGGTAGTATTGTACTTTATATTGTAAGTTATATTTGTAACCTTGTACTTGCCATATACCAGTGTGGGGGTATGAGTTATATTGTAACCTTGTACTTGCTATATACCAGTGTAGTGGTAGTATGCGTTATATTGTAACCTTGTACTTGCTATATACCAGTATGGTGGTATGAGTTATATTGTAACCTTGTACTTGCCATATACCAGTGTGGTGGTATCAGTTAGTTATAATGTAACCTTGTACTTGCCATATACCAGTGTAGTGGTGGTATGAGTTATATTATAACCTTGTACTTGCCATATACCAGTGTGGGGGTATGAGTTATATTGTAACCTTGTACTTGCCATATACCAGTGTGGGGGTATGAGTTATATTGTAGCCTTGTACTTGCTATATACCAGTTTAGTGGTATGAGTTATATTGTAACCTTGTGCTTGCCATATACCAGTGTAGTGGTATGAGTTAGTTATATTGTAACCTTGTACTTGCCATATAACAGTGTAGTGGTATGAGTTATATTGTAACCTTGTACTTGCTATATACAAGTGTGGTGGTATGAGTTATTATATTGTAACCTTGTACTTGCCATATACCAGTGTAGTGGTATGAGTTATATTGTAACCTTGTACTTGCTATGTACCAGTGTGGTGGTATGAGTTATATTGTAACCTTGTACTTGCCATATACCAGTGTGGTGGTATGAGTTATATTGTAACCTTGTACTTGCCATATACCAGTGTGGTGGTATGAGTTATAGTGTAACCTTGTACTTGCTATATACCAGTGTGGTGGTATGAGTTATATTGTAACCTTGTACTTGCCATATACCAGTGTGGTGGTATGAGTTATATTGTAGCCTTGTACTTGCCATATACCAGTGTGGGGGTATGAGTTATATTGTAACCTTGTACTTGCCATATAGCAGTGTGGTGGTATGAGTTATATTGTAACCTTGTACTTGCCATATACCAGTGTGGTGGTATGAGTTATATTGTAACATTGTACTTGCCATATACCAGTGTGGTAGTATGAGTTATATTGTAACCTTGTACTTGCTATATACCAGTGTAGTGGTAGTATGAGTTATATTGTAACCTTGTACTTGCTATATACCAGTGTAGTGGTAGTATGAGTTATATTGTAACCTTGTACTTGCCATATACCAGTGTGGTAGTATGAGTTATATTGTAACCTTGTACTTGCTATATACCAGTGTAGTGGTAGTATGAGTTATATTGTAACCTTGTACTTGCCATATACCAGTGTGGTAGTATGAGTTATATTGTAACCTTGTACTTGCCATATACCAGTGTGGTAGTATGAGTTATATTGTAACCTTGTACTTGCCATATACCAGTGTAGTGGTGGTATGAGTTATATTGTAACCTTGTACTTGCCATATACCAGTGTAGTGGTATGAGTTATATTGTAACCTTGTACTTGCCATATACCAGTGTGGTGGTATGAGTTATAGTGTATCCTTGTACTTGCCATATACCAGTGTGGGGGTATGAGTTATATTGTAACCTTGTACTTGCCATATACCAGTGTGGTGGTATGAGTTATATTGTAACCTTGTACTTGCTATATACCAGTGTGGTGGTATGAGTTATATTGTAACCTTGTACTTGCTATATACCAGTGTGGTGGTATGAGTTATATTGTAACCTTGTATTTGCCATATACCAGTGTGGGGGTATGAGTTATATTGTAACCTTGTACTTGCCATATACAAGTGTGGTGATATGAGTTATATTGTAACCTTGTACTTGCCATATACCAGTGTGGTGGTATGAGTTATATTGTAGCCTTGTACTTGCCATATACCAGTGTGGGGGTATGAGTTATATTGTAACCTTGTACTTGCCATATACCAGTGTGGTGGTATGAGTTATATTGTAACTTTGTACTTGCCATATACCAGTGTGGTGGTATGAGTTATATTGTAACCTTGTACTTGCTATATACCAGTGTGGTGGTATGAGTTATATTGTAACCTTGTACTTGCCATATACCAGTGTAGTGGTAGTATGAGTTATATTGTAACCTTGTACTTGCTATATACCAGTGTAGTGGTAGTATGAGTTATATTGTAACCTTGTACTTGCCATATACCAGTGTAGTGGTGGTATGAGTTATATTGTAACCTTGTACTTGCTATATACCAGTGGTACTTGCTATATACCAGTGTGGGGGTATGAGTTATATTGTAACAACATTATATAATATTGTTTACAACATACAACGTAACACTGGGTATAGTAGCTAACATCCGATTAGTCAAGAATGACAATGTTACTTATATCGTGATTTGTAGGTTTACTCTCCGATTTTGGCGTCTAGCTCAATGCTTACTTCTTTGCTTACATTGTGTAGCCGTACACCCGTATAGTAGGAATAGCTAGAATTACTATCCGAATCTACGGCTTAGCTCGACGTATTTTAAACTATGCTTCTCTGAAGATCGTTTATGAATTATTATAATCCAAATGGTTAAAATAGATAACTTACACTCGATGAATTAAACTAATGTATGAATAAGCTGGATAACTTGTAATACACTCGTACACAGTCCAATAATAAAAATGTTATGTAATGCTGTCTGTGAGGGCCGAAGTCATGGCTTGAGCGCGTATGGACTGTCCGCTGGATGCTGTCTGTGAGGGCCGGAGTCATGGCTTGAGCGCATGTGGACTGTCCGCTGGATGCTGTCTGTGAGGGCCGGAGTCATGGCTTGAGCACGTGTGGACTGTCCGCTGGATGCTGTCTGTGAGGGATGGAGTCATGGCTTGAGCTCGTGTGGACTGTCCGCTGGATGCTGTCTGTGAGGGACGGAGTCATGGCTTGAGCACATGTGGACTGGATGCTGTCTGTGAGGGACGGAGTCATGGCTTGAGCGCGTGTCGACTGTCCGCTGGATGCTGTCTGTGAGGGACGGAGTCATTGGCTTGAGTGTGTTTGGACTGTCCGCTGGATGCTGTCTGTGAGGGACGGAGTCATTGCTTGAGTGTGTGTGGACTGTCTGCTGGATGCTGTCTGTGAGGGCCGGAGTCATGGCTTGAGCGCGTGTGGACTGTCAGCTGGATGCTGTCTGTGAGGGACGGAGTCATTGCTTGAGTGTGTGTGGACTGTCAGCTGGATGCTGTCTGTGAGGGACGGAGTCATTGCTTGAGTGTGTGTGGACTGTCCGCTGGATGCTGTCTGTGAGGGACATAGTCATGGCTTGAGTGCGTGTGGACTGTCCGCTGGATGCTGTCTGTGAGGGACGGAGTTATGGCGTGAGCGTGTGTGGACTGGATGCTGTCTGTGAGGGCCGGAGTCATGGCTTGAGCGTTTGTGGACTGTCCATACAGCTGGCCATGGGTCTTGTCAACCCACACAGACAAGTTTTACCTACATATTAATGTGGGGTGGAATTAAATCCGTAATCCTACAATGGGTCGAGTGGCATGGAAGCAAAGGAAAGTTCCTCTTTTTGCAGACCTACAGACACATTGATCAAAAAGTTTCAAAGGTTCAAAGTTTTATTTGTTTAAATCCAGAAGGTCTCAGACCCATGTGGCATACATGTACATATACAAAAATATGGCGACAGCAATTCATTATATCAATATATCTAATTAATCCAAATGGTTAAAATAGATAACTTACACTCGATGAATAAGCTAAAACTAATGTATGAATAAGCTGGATAACTTGTAATACACTCGTACACAGTCCAATAATAAAAATGTTATGTAATGCTGTCTGTGAGGGCCGAAGTCATGGCTTGAGCGCGTATGGACTGTCCGCTGTCTGTGAGGGCCGGAGTCATGGCTTGAGCGCGTGTGGACTGTCCGCTGTCTGTGAGGGCCGGAGTCATGGCTTGAGCGCATGTGGACTGTCCGCTGGATGCTGTCTGTGAGGGCCGGAGTCATGGCTTGAGCACGTGTGGACTGTCCGCTGGATGCTGTCTGTGAGGGATGGAGTCATGGCTTGAGCTTGTGTGGACTGTCTGTGAGGGACGGAGTCATGGCTTGAGCACGTGTGGACTGGATGCTGTCTGTGAGGGACGGAGTCATGGCTTGAGCGCGTGTCGACTGTCCGCTGGATGCTGTCTGTGAGGGACGGAGTCATGGCTTGAGTGCGTGTGGACTGTCCGCTGGATGCTGTCTGTGAGGGACGGAGTCATGGCTTGAGTGTGCGGGGACTGTCCGTTGGATGCTGTCTGTGAGGGACGGTGTCATGGCTTGAGCGTGTGTGGACTGTCAGCTGGATGCTGTCTGTGAGGAATGGAGTCATGGCTTGAGTGCGTGTGGACTGTCCGCTGGATGCTGTCTGTGAGGGACAGAGTCATGGCTTGAGTGTGTGGGGACTGTCCGTTGGATGCTGTCTGTGAGGGACGGTGTCATGGCTTGAGCGCGTGTGGACTGTCAGCTGGATGCTGTCTGTGAGGAATGGAGTCATGGCTTGAGTGCGTGTGGACTGTCCGCTGGATGCTGTCTGTGAGGGACAGAGTCATGGCTTGAGTGTGTGGGGACTGTCCGTTGGATGCTGTCTGTGAGGGACGGTGTCATGGCTTGAGCGCGTGTGGACTGTCAGCTGGATGCTGTCTGTGAGGAATGGAGTCATGGTTTGGGTGCGTGTGGACTGTCCGCTGGATGCTGTCTTTGAGGGATGGAGTCATGGCTTGAGCGCGTGTGGACTGGATGCTGTCTGAGGGATGGAGTCATGGCTTGAGCGCATGTGGACTGGATGCTGTCTGTGAGGGATGGAGTCATGGCTTGAGCTCGTGTCCGCTGGATGCTGTCTGTGAGGGACGGAGTCATGGCTTGAGCGTGTGTGGACTGGATGCTGTCTGTGAGGGACGGAGTTATGGCTTGAGCGTGTGTGGACTGGATGCTGTCTGTGAGGGACGGAGTTATGGCTTGAGCGCGTGTGGAATGGATGCTGTCTGTGAGGGACGGAGTCATGGCTTGAGCGCGTGTGGACTGTCCGCTGGATGCTGTCTGTCAGGGCCGGAGTCATGGCTTGAGCGCGTGTGGACTGTCCGCTGGATGCTGTCTGTGAGGGACGGAGTCATGGCTTGAGCGTGTGTGGACTGTCCGCTGGATGCTGTCTGTGAGGGATGGAGTCATGGCTTGAGCGTGTGTGGACTGTCCGCTGGATGCTCTCTGTGAGGGACGGAGTCATGGCTTGAGCGTTTGTGGACTGTCCGCTGGATGCTGTCTGTGAGGGCCAGAGTCATGGCTTGAGCACGTGTGGACTGTCCGCTGGATGCTGTCTGTGAGGGCCGGAGTCATGGCTTGAGCGTGTGTGGACTGTCCGCTGGATGCTGACTGTGAGGGACGGAGTCATGGCTTGAGTGTGTGTGGACTGTCCGCTGGATGCTGTCTGTGAGGGACGGAGTCATGGCTTGAGCGCGTGTGGACGGTCCGCTGGATGCTGTCTGTGAGGGCCGGACTCATGGCTTGAGTGTGTTTGGACTGTCCGCTGGATGCTGTATGTGAGGGACGGAGTCATTGCTTGAGTGTGTGTGGACTGTCCGCTGGATGCTGTCTGTGAGGGCCGGAGTCATGGCTTGAGCGCGTGTGGACTGTCAGCTGGATGCTGTCTGTGAGGGACGGAGTCATTGCTTGAGTGTGTGTGGATTGTCAGCTGGATGCTGTCTGTGAGGGACGGAGTCATTGCTTGAGTGTGTGTGGTCTGTCCGCTGGATGCTGTCTGTGAGGGACAGAGTCATGGCTTGAGTGCGTGTGGACTGTCCGCTGGATGCTGTCTGTGAGGGACGGAGTCATGGCGTGAGCGTGTGTGGACTGGATGCTGTCTGTGAGGGCCGGAGTCATGGCTTGAGCGTTTGTGGACTGTCCATACAGCTGTTCATGGGTCTCGTCAACCCACACAGACAAGTTTTACCTACATATTAATGTGGGGTGGAATTAAATCCGTAATCCTACAATGGGTCGAGTGGAAGCAAAGGAAAGTTCCTCTTTTTGCAGACCTACGGACACATTGATCAAAAAGTTTCAAAGGTTCAAAGTTTTATTTGTTTAAATCCAGAAGGTCTCAGACCCATGTGGCATACATGTACATATACAAAAATATGGCGACAGCAATTCATTATATCAATATATCTAATTAATTATATAATACTAAAGCAAATATATATATGTGATAATATGTTATAATATAGATGAAAAAATCTTTAATAATATAAGTTACCGTGGGTACATTGCATCTCATATATACATTAAAATTATGAACGTACAGAAAATGTACAATATGCATGTAATATTGACTTGATACATTGGAGAACATAAATAACACGTATACTCTATTACTTTATTCTAACCTTACCATTTCAAGCATTTCTGCATTACATAACGTTTCATGCAAAATATTTGACACTAAAGTATATGTATATTCTTTTATTCTTAACACCAATAACATTTACTTGTACTTACCATGTTTATGAAAGACGTCTATTAAAGTACATAAATCAAGTTATATTGGTATTATATTGGACTTATCATATAACATATTATATTCTAACACGTTATTATCTAGTATACAACTCATTTGTCCTAAGGGTAAATGATTTTTCTATATATATACTTAAATTTTTAATAACCTGTTTATTTTCACTATTAATTAATTCAACAAATTTATGCATATTGGGACGCCTCCAGTAATATCTCGGAATAAACAGCTTTCTCAAATCACAATACAAGTTACATTCTAATACAAAGTGAAATTCATCTTCTAGACTATTACATGAGTTACATTTTCTTTTGTTTACTGGTGTACTTAATGGTTTTGTCCATCGACCAGTTTCAATAAAAAGTCTGTGTGACGATAAACGTAAATGGGCTAAACATACACGAAATTTCTTAACAGTAACAATATCTAAATATGGTTGAAACCTATGATGTGAAACATATCTATAAAATAACGCTCTACTCGATTCGTTCAGTCTACCTGACCAGTTTTGTAAGAACTGGTCTTTAATTCTTTGTTTTACAGTAATTAAAAATAAGTCAACATTTCCAACATTTTGAAAAAGCCAAGCTTCATAAAACCCAAGAGTACATAATAAATCTCTAATTAATGAACACCAGTTTGTCCTGTTAGGGTAAGCTGTTGCGTCTTGCATCAACATTAAATACACTTTTTTAGTATATTTATCTTCATTTGTACTTAAAATCTTACTCCACAATTTTATAATATTGAAATATCTCATATTCTGTAGTGACAATCTACCTAAATCACCGTAAATAAAATCATTTTGCGTGTTTTTCTTTACTCCTAATAAACGTTTGCAAAACTGCATATGTAATCGTTCTATCGACTTACCTTTATGAAAACCCCATATTTCACTGCCATAATTAAGAATGGGTAAGATTAGCTTATCAAACAAGTTTAACCTATGTTTAACAGATATATCAGTAAACTTATATAAATATTTTTCCACTTTAAAAATAGCTTTAAGTGCTTGACCAGCTAATGTACTTTGAGCTTCAGAGAATGAGCCACCTGTAGTGAAAACTATACCAAGGTAAACAAATTTATTGACAATTTCAACAATACCACCATCATAATAAAAGTTCATGTTTTCTTGGTTTTTTTGGTATTAACACCAGTTTCCATTTATTACAATACTCCCATAATAATTCTAGACTACCTTGTAATGCAGCACTATTAGTTGCAAATATGACTATATCATCAGCATACAGTATTAAAAACACTTTGAACATATTAACATCGATACCCTCAAACCCATGTTTAATAAACATATCTTCGATGTCATTGATATACATTGCAAAAAGGAAAGGTGATAAACATTCACCCTGTCTAACGCCTAGCATGACTTCGAAACTGTCACTTAACTGGTTATAATACTTAACTCTTGATTTCACAGCTATATACATCGATTTAATAATGTTTAAAATGTTTCCTGATACCTAGTTGAATTAATTTGGACCATAAATGATCACGATTTACATAATCAAAGGCTTTACTAAAGTCTATAAATGCACAATATAAATGCTTACCACTATTAATCACATGATTTATTAAACCATGTAAAACAAAAATATTATCCACCGTACCTAATTTCGAACGAAAGCCTGCCTGTGCTGTGCCTCTATATACACACTATAAATGTCAGCCCATTCTGTTAATCGGTTATTTAAAACAAGTGTAAAAAGCTTCCCTAATGTACTAAGCAATGTTATTCCTCTATAGTTATTTTCATCATTTATACTGCCCTTTTTATGTAACGGAACTACAAAACCATCTGACCAGGACTCGGGGAAAATACCCAATTTCCAAAATCTTATTAAATAATGATAGTAAATATGGCAGTAAAATACATTTACCATGTACAAAGAACTCATTTAAGTACAAATCAGGACCGCCACTTTTATTTGGGCTTAACTGATTAATTGCTTTTAACACATTTTCTGTCGTAATTTGTAAATTTAATTCTTCAAACATAATATTAAACTCCTCTCTTTCATATCTATCAACAAAATATAAGACATCTTCATCGGGACTAAAGAAATGATCATCAGGGTTATTCACTGATTTAAAATATTGTTCAAAAACATCCAATGAAATATTAGATTCCTTAACACCAGCACAGTTCTTAAGCATTTTCCAGTACAACTTTGCATTTTTATGTTTGGCCTCTATTAATTTACTAGTTTCACTTTTGTCATACTCATATCTAGCTTTACGTAAACAACTTTTATATTGTGATCTAGTATTAACCATGTATATTCTATTTGTTTCCGTTTTGTCTACCCTATATAAATTTAACGCAGCGTAAAACAATCGTCGCTTGTCATCACATTCTGATGTATACCATTTCTGTCCTGACTCAACATTACAATAAGGCTGCCTAGTATTATATAACTTTTGTTTAAACAAAGGGGAGACAACTCCATCAATAATATCAGATAATTCACTAATACAACTATTAATATCGTTATTACAAGTGATTTTGTCTATATTTAGCTGAAACGCTTCTAACTTAATTGTAGTATTATTTGAAGACAAGCTATCAATGTATTCGTCTGTCATTCCTCTGTGCCATGTATACTTATAGTCTATATGCTCGTGTTCTTTATTTTCAGGTTTAATATTCAATCCTGGTACATCAAATACTAATGTAAAATCAACTAAACAGTGATCAGATAATATACTAGGATCAGCAATATTAAAATAATCAACATACTGAAATAAATTCTGTGTGCTAATAACATAGTCAACAACACTTGACCCTCTATTTCCAACAAATGTATAGCAACCAATATTTTTGTCGTTACCAAATCGACTGTTTAAAATACGTAAACCTGTTTGTCTACACAAATCCAACAAAACTAAACCATTATTATTCAAGCGGCCTTTATCTTGTGAATAACGTTTAATATATCCATCAGTATAATAATCGTCTGGCAAAACATCAACATGGGAGTAATTATCATCAACGACATAGTCTGGACACTCAGAGGTATGCGAGTTCATATCGCCGCAGAGAATAAAATTAAAGCCATTTTCATGTTTTGAATCTAAACTAACAATATGCTGGAATAATCTGTCATCGGTACTGGATTCGATCATGGTTTGTCGGCTGCTCTGTTCAGGTATAATGTAGCATAAACAAACAAATAAGTCATTATGTAGGCCAAGTTTAAAACCGTTTATCTTAATACAAATAATATCATCTTCACTATGAAAAATTACAGTATCACAGGAGACGAACTCATTTCTAACGTATATAATTATACCACCTGAGGAGCGTTTGCTAGAGGCTTTATTTTCTGACCTGTTTAGATTAAAATGCTCGAAACATTCAACAGATAAATCCGAAAATTGATTGGCCCAAGTTTCCGTAAATAACACAATGTCATGATTGTTAAATATATTTTTTATTTCTGGAGACAGTAATTTATTTGTCCGTTTTGTTGAAATACCCTGAATGTTCAATAATGCACAACGCAGCAAGACCTTCTCAGTGTTGACCTATTGTCCTAGTAGCGCACCTGTAGGGGAAACCCCATCACGTGTCAATTGCTCACGATCTGCTTGTTTGTTTTGATTCACTAGAGTACACGGTTTATTTATAGCATTAGGTAAAACCCGATCTGTCTTTCTTCGTGTTGTACTTACACTTTCTCTCCTGTACGGAATGGCGGAGTTTGAACGTTTTTCTGACCTTGATACTGCACGTGAATTTCGTGCACGTCCTCTTGCTATGGGTAGTTTTGACGTTTCACCACAGTGTGACTCGGTTGGCTGACTCGCACTATCACTAATGGCCACCACGGATTTGAGTTCTGTTTCGTCAGTTTCAACAGTATTTTGTGAATGTGGAAGTGCAGCTATGAATGGGATTTCATTACTTATAGGGATATGTGATGTGGGATTTACTGACAGAGTATTTTCAGCGGTTGGAAGTGTGATTGTGGTACAGCACGGGACGTCACAAACTGGATTTACCGAAGAAATAGATCCGTTCTGACATTGTGCAGTTTGTGTGATGTCATCAGGTGTACCTGGCACGAGTGGAATGTCAACATTTCCGCAGTCTGTCTGACTACAAGTGGCAGGTGTTTGAGTCTCCATTGGATATATTCGGGACGCGATATCCTGGGTAATAGGGGAGCTTAACATGCTGTGCGCTGGGACTAAATGAGTCGGTTAGAGTTGCAACTGAGGGTTCGATTGCTGGAAACCACCCGGGACTGATAAGTGCATGTGAAAGGGATTCTTAATCTGGCCTGGATTTACTTTACTTTGAGTCACATTCGGGTGAGCAAAAGGGCTAAAGAATGGAAAAGGGGCCTGTGGGTTATTGTTTACATTCAGTGATCCATGAGCACTGACCTGTGGTAAGTTAGTTATACTGTTACTGTTACTGATGTGTTCATTTATATGTATATAAATAAAGGGCCTTACGCTCTCCCTTAAACTAAGTGACTTAGCCGGCTGAACTGTATGCAGAAGATTTTTGTATTGGACATACCCATGGGTAGGGCTGTCGTAATTAATTTAAGTACATGAACAAAAATAGGAAATGTGCTGATGATGAATGAACAGGGGCGAGGAACCATTCTTGCCCAGCTCATTCACAACACAATATATATATCTGGACACCAACCCCACCACACAACACAAAAACACAGTGCATGGTATCTCCCAGCTCATTCACAACACAATATATATCTGGACATGTGCATGGTATCTCCCAGCTCATTCACAACACAATATATATCTGGACATGTGCATGGTATCTCCCAGCTCATTCACAACACAATATATATCTGGACACGTGCATGGTATCTCCCAGCTCATTCACAACACAATATATATCTGGACATGTGCATGGTATCTCCCAGCTCATTCACAACACAATATATATCTGGACATGTGCATGGTATCTCCCAGCTCATTCACAACACAATATATATCTGGACATGTGCATGGTATCTCCCAGCTCATTCACAACACAATATATATCTGGACATGTGCATGGTATCTCCCAGCTCATTCACAACACAATATATATCTGGACATGTGCATGGTATCTCCCAGCTCATTCACAACACAATATATATCTGGACATGTGCATGGTATCTCCCAGCTCATTCACAACACAATATATATCTGGACATGTGCATGGTATCTCCCAGCTCATTCACAACACAATATATATCTGGACATGTGCATGGTATCTCCCAGCTCATTCACAACACAATATATATCTGGACATGTGCATGGTATCTCCCAGCTCATTCACAACACAATATATATCTGGACATGTGCATGGTATCTCCCAGCTCATTCACAACACAATATATATCTGGACATGTGCATGGTATCTCCCAGCTCATTCACAACACAATATATATCTGGACACACGCATGGTATCTCCCAGCTCATACACAACACAATATATATCTGGACATGTGCATGGTATCTCCCAGCTCATTCACAACACAATATATATCTGGACACATGCATGGTATCTCCCAGCTCATACACAACACAATATATATCTGGACACACGCATGGTATCTCCCAGCTCATACACAACACAATATATATCTGGACATGTGCATGGTATCTCCCAGCTCATTCACAACACAATATATATCTGGACACATGCATGGTATCTCCCAGCTCATACACAACACAATATATATCTGGACACATGCATGGTATCTCCCAGCTCATACACAACACAATATATATCTGGACACATGCATGGTACTCTCCCAGTTTGATATTGTAATAATAAGGATGTTGGGAGACACATGATGAGCTGTCAACATCTTTCTGACAGACAAGTGTCCTATTAACACAGCCTTCGTTATTTCTGTGTATTTCAAACTATCTGTCTTCCTTATGGTTCCCATTATAAACCACTTATTCTAAATAAATACTAGTGACAGGGAATGCTAATATGAACATATGTCTCAAGATTCTTGCAAAAATGTACTTTTAACCCTGGAATTATGTTAGGATATTAGAGGAAATTACAATTATTGTTTCATATTACCATATTACCGGTATGTAATTTTTCATTGTCCAAATCCCGGGTCCAGATTAGTCTAGCAAAATGAGTATATGTAGGTAGATTATGACAGCATACTGCCTAGATTATGACAGCATACTGCCTAGATTATGACAGCATACTGTCTAGCCATGCAATTAGTATATGTAGGTAGATTATGACAGGATACTGCCAAGCCATGCAATTAGTATATGTAGGTAGATTATGACAGCATACTGCCGAGTCATGCAATTAGTATATGTAGGTAGATTATGACAGCATACTGCCTAGCCATGCAATTAGTTTATGTAGGTAGATTATGACAGCATACTGCCTAGATTATGACAGCATACTGCCGAGCCATGCAATTAGTATATGTAGGTAGATTATGACAGCATACTGCCGAGTCATGCAATTAGTATATGTAGGTAGATTATGACAGCATACTGCCTAGCCATGCAATTAGTATATGTAGATAGATTATGACAGCATACTGCCGAACCATGCAATTAGTATATGTAGGTAGATTATGACAGCATACTGCCTAGCCATGCAATTAATATATGTAGGTAGATTATGACAGCATACTGCCGAGCCATGCAATTAGTATATGTAGGTAGATTATGACAGCATACTGCCGAGCCATGCAATTAGTATATGTAGGTAGATTATGACAGCATACTGCCTAGCCATGCAATTAGTATATGTAGGTAGATTATGACAGCATACTGCCGAGTCATGCAATTAGTATATGTAGGTAGATTATGACAGCATACTGCCTAGCCATGCAATTAGTATATGTAGGTAGATTATGACAGCATACTGTCTAGCCATGCAATTAGTTTATGTAGGTAGATTAGGACAGCATACTGCCTAGCCATGCAATTTGTATATGTAGGTAGATTATGATAGCATACTGCCGAGCCATGCAATTAGTATATGTAGGTAGATTATGACAGCATACTGTCAAGCTATGCAATTAGTATGTGTAGGTAGATTATGACAGCATACTGCGTAGCCATGCAATTAGTATATGTAGGTAGATTATGACAGCATAGTGCTGAGTCATGCAATTAGTATATGTAGGTAGATTATGACAGCATACTGCCTAGCCATGCAATTAGTTTATGTAGGTAGATTATGACAGCATACTGCCTAGATTATGACAGCATACTGCCGAGCCATGCAATTAGTATATGTAGGTAGATTATGACAGCATACTGCCGAGTCATGCAATTAGTATATGTAGGTAGATTATGACAGCATACTGCCTAGCCATGCAATTAGTATATGTAGATAGATTATGACAGCATACTGCCGAACCATGCAATTAGTATATGTAGGTAGATTATGACAGCATACTGCCTAGCCATGCAATTAATATATGTAGGTAGATTATGACAGCATACTGCCGAGCCATGCAATTAGTATATGTAGGTAGATTATGACAGCATACTGCCGAGCCATGCAATTAGTATATGTAGGTAGATTATGACAGCATACTGCCTAGCCATGCAATTAGTATATGTAGGTAGATTATGACAGCATACTGCCGAGTCATGCAATTAGTATATGTAGGTAGATTATGACAGCATACTGCCTAGCCATGCAATTAGTATATGTAGGTAGATTATGACAGCATACTGTCTAGCCATGCAATTAGTTTATGTAGGTAGATTAGGACAGCATACTGCCTAGCCATGCAATTTGTATATGTAGGTAGATTATGATAGCATACTGCCGAGCCATGCAATTAGTATATGTAGGTAGATTATGACAGCATACTGTCAAGCTATGCAATTAGTATATGTAGGTAGATTATGACAGCATACTGCCTAGCCATGCAATTAGTATATGTAGGTAGATTATGACAGCATACTGCCGAGCCATGCAATTAGTATATGTAGGTAGATTATGACAGCATACTGCCTAGCCATGCAATTAGTATATGTAGGTAGATTATGACAGCATACTGCCGAGTCATGCAATTAGTATATGTAGGTAGATTATGACAGCATACTGCCTAGCCATGCAATTAGTATATGTAGGTAGATTATGACAGCATACTGTCTAGCCATGCAATTAGTTTATGTAGGTAGATTAGGACAGCATACTGCCTAGCCATGCAATTTGTATATGTAGGTAGATTATGATAGCATACTGCCAAGCCATGCAATTAGTATATGTAGGCAGATTATGACAGCATACTGTCAAGCTATGCAATTAGTATGTGTAGGTAGATTATGACAGCATACTGCGTAGCCATGCAATTAGTATATGTAGGTAGATTATGACAGCATAGTGCCGAGTCATGCAATTAGTATATGTAGGTAGATTATGACAGCATACTGCCTAGATTATGACAGCATACTGCCGAGCCATGCAATTAGTATATGTAGGTAGATTATGACAGCATACTGCCGAGTCATGCAATTAGTATATGTAGGTAGATTATGACAGCATACTGCCTAGCCATGCAATTAGTATATGTAGATAGATTATGACAGCATACTGCCGAACCATGCAATTAGTATATGTAGGTAGATTATGACAGCATACTGCCTAGCCATGCAATTAATATATGTAGGTAGATTATGACAGCATACTGCCGAGCCATGCAATTAGTATATGTAGGTAGATTATGACAGCATACTGCCGAGCCATGCAATTAGTATATGTAGGTAGATTATGACAGCATACTGCCTAGCCATGCAATTAGTATATGTAGGTAGATTATGACAGCATACTGCCGAGTCATGCAATTAGTATATGTAGGTAGATTATGACAGCATACTGCCTAGCCATGCAATTAGTATATGTAGGTAGATTATGACAGCATACTGTCTAGCCATGCAATTAGTTTATGTAGGTAGATTAGGACAGCATACTGCCTAGCCATGCAATTTGTATATGTAGGTAGATTATGATAGCATACTGCCGAGCCATGCAATTAGTATATGTAGGTAGATTATGACAGCATACTGTCAAGCTATGCAATTAGTATATGTAGGTAGATTATGACAGCATACTGCCTAGCCATGCAATTAGTATATGTAGGTAGATTATGACAGCATACTGCCTAGCCATGCAATTAGTATATGTAGGTAGATTATGACAGCATACTGCCGAGTCATGCAATTAGTATATGTAGGTAGATTATGACAGCATACTGCCTAGCCATGCTATTAGTATATGTAGGTAGATTATGACAGCATACTGCCTAGCCATGCAATTAGTATATGTAGGTAGATTATGACAGCATACTGCCGAGCCATGCAATTAGTATATGTAGGTAGATTATGACAACATACTGCCTAGCCATGCAATTAGTATATGTAGGTAGATTATGACAGCATACTGCCTAGCCATGCAATTAGTATATGTAGGTAGATTATGACAGCATACTGCCTAGCCATGCAATTAGTATATGTAGGTAGATTATGACAGCATACTGCCTAGAGTATGACAGCATACTGCCTAGATTATGACAGCATACTGTCTAGCCATGAAATTAGTATATGTAGGTAGATTATGACAGCATACTGTCTAGCCATGCAATTAGTATATGTAGGTAGATTATGACAGCATACTGCCTAGCCATGCAATTAGTATATGTAGGTAGATTATGACAGCATACTGCCGAGCCATGCAATTAGTATATGTAGGTAGATTATGACAGCATACTGCCGAGCCATGCAATTAGTATATGCAGGTAGATTATGACAGCATACTGCCGAGCCATGCAATTAGTATATGTAGGTAGATTATGACAGCATACTGCCTAGCCATGCAATTAGTATATGTATGTAGATTATGACAGCATACTGCCGAGTCATGCAATTAGTATATGTAGGTAGATTATGACAGCATACTGCCTAGCCATGCTATTAGTATATGTAGGTAGATTATGACAGCATACTGCCTAGCCATGCAATTAGTATATGTAGGTAGATTATGACAGCATATTGCCGAGCCATGCAATTAGTATATGTAGGTAGATTATGACAGCATACTGCCTAGCCATGCAATTAGTATATGTAGGTAGATTATGACAGCATACTGCCTAGCCATGCAATTAGTATATGTAGGTAGATTATGACAGCATACTGCCTAGCCATGCAATTAGTATATGTAGGTAGATTATGACAGCATACTGCCTAGAGTATGACAGCATACTGCCTAGATTATGACAGCATACTGTCTAGCCATGCAATTAGTATATGTAGGTAGATTATGACAGCATACTGCCTAGCCATGCAATTAGTATATGTAGGTAGATTATGACAGCATACTGCCGAGCCATGCAATTAGTATATGTAGGTAGATTATGACAGCATACTACCGAGCCATGCAATTAGTATATGTAGGTAGATTATGACAGCATACTGCCGAGCCATGCAATTAGTATATGTAGGTAGATTATGACAGCATACTGCCGAGCCATGCAATTAGTATATGTAGGTAGATTATGACAGCATACTGCCTAGCCATGCAATTAGTATATGTAGGTAGATTATGACAGCATACTGCCAAGCCATGCAATTAGTATATGTAGGTAGATTATGACAGCATACTGCCAAGCCATGCAATTAGTTTATGTAGGTAGATTATGACAGCATATTGCCTATATTATGACAGCATACTGCCGAGCCATGCAATTAGTATATGTAGGTAGATTATGACAGCATTCTGCCGAGCCATGCAATTAGTATATGTAGGTAGATTATGACAGCATACTGCCTAGCCATGCAATTAGTATATGTAGGTAGATTATGACAGCATACTGCCTAGCCATGCAATTAGTATATGTAGGTAGATTATGACAGCATACTGTCAAGCCATGCAATTAGTATGTGTAGGTAGATTATGACAGCATACTGCCTAGCCATGCAATTAGTATATGTAGGTAGATTATGACAGCATACTGCCGAGTCATGCAATTAGTATATGTAGGTAGATTATGACAGCATACTGCCTAGCCATGCAATTAGTATATGTAGGTAGATTATGACAGCATACTGCCTAGCCATGCAATTAGTATATGTAGGTAGATTATGACAGCATACTGCCGAGTCATGCAATTAGTATATGTAGGTAGATTATGACAGCATACTGCCTAGCCATGCTATTAGTATATGTAGGTAGATTATGACAGCATACTGCCTAGCCATGCAATTAGTATATGTAGGTAGATTATGACAGCATACTGCCGAGCCATGCAATTAGTATATGTAGGTAGATTATGACAGCATACTGCCTAGCCATGCAATTAGTATATGTAGGTAGATTATGACAGCATACTGCCTAGCCATGCAATTAGTATATGTAGGTAGATTATGACAGCATACTGCCTAGCCATGCAATTAGTATATGTAGGTAGATTATGACAGCATAATGCCTATATTATGACAGCATACTGCCTAGATTATGACAGCATACTGTCTAGCCATGAAATTAGTATATGTAGGTAGATTATGACAGCATACTGTCTAGCCATGCAATTAGTATATGTAGGTAGATTATGACAGCATACTGCCTAGCCATGCAATTAGTATATGTAGGTAGATTATGACAGCATACTGCCTAGCCATGCAATTAGTATATGTAGGTAGATTATGACAGCATACTGCCGAGCCATGCAATTAGTATATGTAGGTAGATTATGACAGCATACTGCCGAGCCATGCAATTAGTATATGTAGGTAGATTATGACAGCATACTGCCTAGCCATGCAATTAGTATATGTAGGTAGATTATGACAGCATACTGCCTAGCCATGCAATTAGTATATGTAGGTAGATTATGACAGCATAGTGCCTAGATTATGACAGCATACTGCCTAGATTATGACATCATACTGTCTAGCCATGAAATTAGTATATGTAGGTAGATTATGACAGCATACGGCCGAGCCATGCAATTAGTATATGTAGGTAGATTATGACAGCATACTGCCGAGCCATGTAATTAGTTTATGTAGGTATATTATGACAGCATACTGCCAAGCCATGCAATTAGTATATGTAGGTAGATTATGACAGCATACTGCCGAGTCATGCAATTAGTTTCGCCGCTAATACTGCATGCTGTCGGTCTATTTCCGAAAAACTGAACATAAACACCGGAATCGGATTACTGCCATACAGGTTTTTGTTTCGGCAAGGATATACGAGTATTATTTGTTGGCTATTCCCTGTGTGACTGTTTTTTATTGTAATTAAGTATATTTTAATAATTATTACAATTTTACTGGCCCTACTAAGATGACCGTTGGAATTGCTATGGAAGTGTATTTTAATATACTGATCTTAAATGTTGTCACATAGTATAGTTGGGTTTTTTTAAAGCAATTTATGATTGATCCCAGTACATGGGGAAATATATAAGACGGGGGTGGGAATATGTGGGAACTTTAAAACTTCAGCAACCCAATATTGTTCAAGTGAAAATGCCCTTTCACTTATTGCAGTCTGCTACAACGAGATAAGGGTTTAGTTGTATATTTATATTTTAGGGGCAACCCATAATAGTTTGGTCATTCTTAAATATGTTAAAAAAGATGACCAAATGACATAGTGGGTTAGGGTTATGTGATATGTGAACAAAATTATAATTTCCCATGTATATGGGAGATCTGTTATTACCGGCTATATATCTGTATGACTGGTTATAATTATATGTACTCGGGGATCAGTTATGAACTATCGTTGTACAGATATACATTAAGACAGTCCACTTATTCTTAACTTCATGGTATTACCATAGTACACATATTTTAAACTTTGTAGTGTTAACTAATAGTATTTTAGTACATAACTTTGTAATTTTAATGTAAAATGTCGGATGCTGGATGGATATGGGTGGAAGACTTTATTGTGTTGTGCCATGTTGATCACAGTATTATACTATAATGCGACATTGCAGATGTAACAAGGTATTCTCGTCACATAATCATAGTAGAAATGGTAAAAATATATATATATGCAGTCTTAGACATCTTAGTAGTATACATGCACCGGGTAATATATCCACCCTGTCTACCCCCAACTGTTGTTGTGTGAGCGACATTCGGAGATATGAAAACCGAACACACTGAGATTACAGCAGCCCTCATAGCCCTCTAAACAGCACAGTTCATGTAGCAAGAAACATGGTCAGCACAGTTCATGTAGCAAGAAACATGGTCAGCACAGTTCATGTAGCAATAAACATGGTCAGCACAGTTCATGTAGCAAGAAACATGGCCAGCATGGTTCATGTAGCAATAAACATGACCAGCATGGTTCATGTAGCAAGAAACATGGTCAGCACAGTTCATGTAGCAAGAAACATGGCCAGCATGGTTCATGTAGCAAGAAACATGGCCAGCATGGTTCATGTAGCAAGAAACATGGTCAGCATGGTTCATGTAGCAAGAAACATGGTCAGCATGGTTCATGTAGCAAGAAACATGGCCAGCACAGTTCATGTAGCAAGAAACATGGCCAGCATGGTTCATGTAGCAAGAAACATGGCCAGCATGGTTCATGTAGCAAGAAACATGGTCAGCATGGTTCATGTAGCAAGAAGCATGGTTCATGTAGCAAGAAACATGGTCAGCATGGTTCATGTAGCAAGAAACATGGTCAGTATGGTTCATGTAGCAAGAAACATGGCCAGCATGGTTCATGTAGCAAGAAACATGGCCAGCATGGTTCATGTAGCAAGAAACATTGCCAACACAGTTCATGTACCAAGAAACATGGTCAGCACAGTTCATGTAGCAAGAAACATGGCCAACATGGTTCATGTAGCAAGAAACATTGCCAACACAGTTCATGTAGCAAGAAATATGGTCAGCATGGTTCATGTAGCAAGAAACATGGCCAGCACAGTTCATGTAGCAAGAAACATGGTCAGCATGGTTCAGGTAGCAAGAAACATGGCCAGCACAGTTCATGTAGCAAGAAACATGGCTAGCATGGTTCATGTAGCAAGAAACATGGCCAGCATGGTTCATGTAGCAAGAAACATGGCCAGCATGGTTCATGTAGCAAGAAACATGGCCAGCATGGTTCATGTAGCAAGAAACATGGTCAGCATGGTTCATGTAGAAAGAAACATGGCTAGCATGGTTCATGTAGCAAGAAACATGGCTAGCATGGTTCATAAAGCAAGAAACATGGCTAGCATGGTTCATGTAGCAAGAAACATGGCCAGCATGGTTCATGTAGCAAGAAACATGGCCAGCATGGTTCATGTAGCAAGAAACATGGCCAGCATGGTTCATGTAGCAAGAAACATGGTCAGCATGGTTCATGTAGAAAGAAACATGGCTAGCATGGTTCATGTAGCAAGAAACATGGCTAGCATGGTTCATGTAGCAAGAAACATGGTCAGCACGGTTCATGTAGCAAGAAACATGGTCAGCATGGTTCATGTAGCAATAAACATGGTCAGCACAGTTCATGTAGCAAGAAACATGGCTAGCATGGTTCATGTAGCAAGAAACATGGCCAGCATGGTTCATGTAGCAAGAAACATGGTCAGCATGGTTCATGTAGCAAGAAACATGGTCAGCATGGTTCATGTAGCAAGAAACATGGCCAGCACAGTTCATGTAGCAAGAAACATGGCCAGCATGGTTCATGTAGCAAGAAACATGGCCAGCATGGTTCATGTAGCAAGAAACATGGCCAGCATGTTTCATGTAGCAAGAAACATGGCCAGCATGGTTCATGTAGCAAGAAACATGGCCAGCATGGTTCATGTAGCAAGAAACATGGCCAGCATGGTTCATGTAGCAAGAAACATGGCCAGCATGGTTCATGTAGCAAGAAACATGGCCAGCATGGTTCATGTAGCAAGAAACATGGTCAGCATGGTTCATGTAGAAAGAAACATGGCTAGCATGGTTCATGTAGCAAGAAACATGGCTAGCATGGTTCATAAAGCAAGAAACATGGCTAGCATGGTTCATGTAGCAAGAAACATGGCCAGCATGGTTCATGTAGCAAGAAACATGGCCAGCATGGTTCATGTAGCAAGAAACATGGCCAGCATGGTTCATGTAGCAAGAAACATGGTCAGCATGGTTCATGTAGAAAGAAACATGGCTAGCATGGTTCATGTAGCAAGAAACATGGCTAGCATGATTCATGTAGCAAGAAACATGGCCAGCATGGTTCATGTAGCAAGAAACATGGTCAGCATGGTTCATGTAGAAACATGGCTAGCATGGTTCATGTAGCAAGAAACATGGCCAGCATGGTTCATGTAGCAAGAAACATGGTCAGCATGGTTCATGTAGCAAGAAACATGGTCAGCATGGTTCATGTAGCAAGAAACATGGCTAGCATGGTTCATGTAGCAAGAAACATGGCCAGCATGGTTCATGTAGCAAGAAACATGGTCAGCATGGTTCATGTAGCAAGAAACATGGCCAGCATGGTTCATGTAGCAAGAAACATGGTCAGCATGGTTCATGTAGCAAGAAACATGGCTAGCATGGTTCATGTAGCAAGAAACATGGTCAGCATGGTTCATGTAGAAACATGGCCAGCATGGTTCATGTAGCAAGAAACATGGCCAGCATGGTTCATGTAGCAAGAAACATGGCCAGCATGGTTCATGTAGCAAGAAACATGGCCAGCACAGTTCATGTAGCAAGAAACATGGCCAACATGGTTCATGTAGCAAGAAACATGGCCAGCATGGTTCATGTAGCAAGAAACATGGTCAGCATGGTTCATGTAGCAAGAAACATGGCCAGCACAGTTCATGTAGCAAGAAACATGGTCAGCACGGTTCATGTAGCAATAAACATGGTCAGCACAGTTCATGTAGCAAGAAACATGGCTAGCATGGTTCATGTAGCAAGAAACATGGCCAGCATGGTTCATGTAGCAAGAAACATGGTCAGCATGGTTCATGTAGCAAGAAACATGGTCAGCATGGTTCATGTAGCAAGAAACATGGCCAGCACAGTTCATGTAGCAAGAAACATGGCCAGCATGGTTCATGTAGCAAGAAACATGGCCAGCATGGTTCATGTAGCAAGAAGCATGGTTCATGTAGCAAGAAACATGGCCAGCATGGTTCATGTAGCAAGAAACATGGTCAGCATGGTTCATGTAGAAAGAAACATGGCTAGCATGGTTCATGTAGCAAGAAACATGGCTAGCATGATTCATGTAGCAAGAAACATGGCCAGCATGGTTCATGTAGCAAGAAACATGGTCAGCATGGTTCATGTAGAAACATGGCTAGCATGGTTCATGTAGCAAGAAACATGGCCAGCATGGTTCATGTAGCAAGAAACATGGTCAGCATGGTTCATGTAGCAAGAAACATGGTCAGCATGGTTCATGTAGCAAGAAACATGGCCATCATGGTTCATGTAGCAAGAAACATGGCCAGCATGGTTCATGTAGCAAGAAACATGGTCAGCATGGTTCATGTAGATGATGTGTATTTTAATCATCTTATCATCTTGGAAAACTTAATACAGTAGTTGTCAGTAGACTATGGAGATGCATTGATATTTACACATGAAGCTGAATTGTTTGAGAAATGTTATTGTTTGATACAGTAGTACTATTGTTTCAGATAGTGGTACACTTAGGGTTATTGTTTGATACAGTGGTACTATTGTTTCAGATAGTGGTACACTTATGGTTATTGTTTGATACAGTGGTACTATTGTTTCAGATAGTGGTACACTTAGGGTTATTGTTTGATACAGTGGTACTATTGTTTCAGATATTGGTACACTTAGGGTTATTGTCGAAGCAGTCAGGGTGGAAGTTTGCTGAGATGCAGTTTAAAGGTAATTATATACTTGTATTGCAAACCTTTATTATGCTCACAGAAATGGGAAGCAAATAGTTGCTGCTGGCCTCAGTACACTACCTGACACTACCTGACACTACCTGACACTACCTGACACTACAGCATCGATGTCTGAATATCAAATAATTATCTATCTCAACAATAATAGTACAGTGAAACCGAACGGATTCCGCACCTGAAGAGAAGTTCGGTTTGGAGGGGTTTTCGGTTTAGAGGGGTTTTTGGATGAGGGGGGGAGAATAAGTTTTGAACTAAAGAACTAATAACTTACAAATGTGGAATAAAATATATATAAGCTCAAATTTGTTTGTACGTAATGACTTGTCGGTGGTTCCTTATTTGATCAATAATTATGAAATATAATTATCAATGTTATGCCTTAAATCTGAAATCCCATTCACATCTAATTAGATCGTATTAAAACTAATTACTCAAACATGAAAAGAGATTAACAAACCTGCAATTGCAAAGGACATAATTAAATAGTGTCCAGTCGTAATCCATTTGAAAACAACATAAGTAAAACAAATTTTCAGCATCATTGGTTTTTATCACGCCTTTATGTTCTCACAACACCACGTCAGATGTAAACAATACGGATAAAACACCAATATGCCGACTGATTAATTGACTTGTGAAAACACGGAAGGTTTCAGGTGAGATAAAGGTTGTTTCGGATCCGGATTTTATGCCGCTGGCTGTTCGGTTGTCAGGGGTAATTTGCAATAGAAATGTGCACAAATGGTCCCGAAAACTTGTCCGGTATTCGGAAAAGAGACGTTCCGGTTTAGAGAGGTTTTTTTACAATGAACAAAGAAGGGAAAATATCGGGGTTGCGAAAATTGTCCGGTTTGGAGGGAATTCTGATTTAGAGGGGTTCTGGTTTTGAGGGGTTTCACTGTACTATAATGTTTAGTATTTGCAACATATGTTATTCAAGCCTTGTAAATATTTGTTAACGTAAGCCTCATTATTTCGTGTATGCATGTGAAATGAAAGAATAAAATGTGTTTTGACTTGACTTGACTCTAGTGGTCTATGGTTACAACTGCTATATGGCTACTAGAACAAAGGAGAGAACAAGGTTACAAAATGATTTAAAAACTGGTGAACTTGAAATGTTTACCAGACCAAATAAATCAGTACAGGATCGAAAAGGATACACAATGTATATAAAATATCATTCAATATATCTAATCCCTTAGCCTCGTCAACCTCACACATTTAGCAACAGCATTAGAGTTGTCAATCATCAATACTGGACATAGCCTTCATCTGTCCCTTGCAGATCTCCTTGTCTTTCCCTTGCAGATCTCCTTGTCTGTCCCTTGCATATCTCCCTGTCTGTCCCTTACAGACCTCCTTGTCTGTCCCTTGCATATCTCCTGGTCTGTCCCATACAGATCTCCTTGTCTGTCCCTTACAGATCTCCTTGTCTGTCCCTTGCAGACCTCCTTGTCTGTCCCTTGCAGATCTCCTTGTCTGTCCCTTGCATATCTCCTTGTCTGTCCCTTACAGATCTCCTTGTCTGTCCCTCGCAGACCTCCTGGTCTGTCCCTTGCAGATCTCCTTGTCTGTCCCTTACAGAACTCCTTGTCTGTCCCGTACAGATCGCCTTGTCTGTCCCTTGCAGATCGCCTTGTCTGTCCCTTGCAGATCTCCTTGTCTGTCCCTTGCAGATCTCCTGGTCTGTCCCTCGCATATCTCCTTGTCTGTCCCTTGCATATCTCCTGGTCTGTCCCGTACAGATCGCCTTGTCTGTCCCTTGCAGATCTCCTTGTCTGTCCCTTGCATATCTCCTGGTCTGTCCCGTACAGATCGCCTTGTCTGTCCCTTACAGATCTCCCTGTCTGTCCCTTGCAGACCTCCTTGTCTGTCCCTTACAGATCTCCTGGTCTGTCCCTTACAGATCTCCCTGTCTGTCCCTTACAGATCTCCTTGTCTGTCCCTTGCATATCTCCTGATCTGTCCCTTCCTTGCATATCTCCTTGTCTGTCCCTTACAGATCTCCTTGTCTGTCCCGTACAGATCTCCTTGTCTGTCCCTTACAGATCTCCTTGTCTGTCCCTTGCATAGCTCCTGGTCTGTCCCTTGCATATCTCCTTGTCTGTCCCGTACAGATCTCCTTGTCTGTCCCTTGCAGACCTCCTTGTCTGTCCCTTGCAGATCTCCGTGTCTGTCCCTTGCAGATCTCCTGGTCTGTCCCGTACAGATCTCCTTGTCTGTCCCTTACAGATCTCCTTGTCTGTCCCTTGCAGATCTCCGTGTCTGTCCCTTGCAGATCCTGGTCTGTCCCGTACAGATCTCCTGATATGTCCCTTCCTTGCATATCTCCTTGTCTGTCCCTTACATATCTCCTTGTCTGTCCCGTACAGATATCCTTGTCTGTCCCTTACAGATCTCCTTGTCTGTCCCTTGCATATCTCCTGGTCTGTCCCTTGCATATCTCCTTGTCTGTCCCGTACAGATCTCCTTGTCTGTCCCTTGCAGACCTCCTTGTCTGTCCCTTGCAGATCTCCGTGTCTGTCCCTTGCAGATCTCCTGGTCTGTCCCATACAGATCTCCTTGTCTGTCCCTTACAGATCTCCTTGTATGTCCCTTGCAGATCTCCGTGTCTGTCCCTTGCAGATCCTGGTCTGTCCCATACAGATCTCCTTGTCTGTCCCTTACAGATCTCCTTGTCTGTCCCTTACAGATCTCCTTGTCTGTCCCTTGCAGATCTCCTGGTCTGTCCCGTACAGACCTCCTGGTCTGTCCCTTACAGATCTCCTTGTCTGTCCCTTACAGAACTCCTTGTCTGTCCCTTGCAGATCTCCTTGTCTGTCCCGTACAGATCTCCTTGTCTGTCCCGTACAGATCTCCTTGTCTGTCCCTTGCATATCTCCTTGTCTGTCCCGTACAGATCTCCTTGTCTGTCCCTTGCAGATCTCCTGATCTGTCCCTTCCTTGCATATTTCCTGGTCTGTCCCTTACAGACCTCCCTGTCTGTCCCTTGTAGAACTGAACTCCTTGTCTGTCCCTTACAGAACTCCTTGTCTGTCCCTTGCAGATCTCCTTGTCTGTCCCTTGCATACCTCCTTGTCTGTCCCGTACAGATCTCCTTGTCTGTCCCTTGCAGATCTCCTGATCTGTCCCTTCCTTGCATATTTCCTGGTCTGTCCCTTACAGACCTCCCTGTCTGTCCCTTGTAGAACTCCTTGTCTGTCCCTTGCAGATCGCCTTGTCTGTCTCTTGCATATCTCGAATGACAATTTTAATCTGTAAATTTGTATATTTTTAATAAATGGTACAATTATTTCTTTGCAAAATGTCTTAAACAATTTACAGTCATACTTCGTTGCCTCAAACCTGAGTAGATTTAAACCACTTGTCACTGAATTGCATAATATGTATATAACCAAATAAATATAAAACTTAAAAAATGTTGTCTATATTATTATGAAACACATTTGTATAAACATGGATTCATATCAAAATACGAGAGAAGGATATTGGCGGCCATTTTGGATGCCATCTTGGATTTCTCCTAATGCCACAATTTATGCCCATTTATGCCATATGTGTGATAAACTTCAGACATTTACATACATTTTAGTATATAACTCGTTTTGTTAGCTGATCGGGTAAGGTTGAACATTTCATATTGCCAGAAAGTCACCTAACCATAAGGGTCAAAGGTACATCAGAGGACTAATTCTTTACACCCACAGTAGGTCCACACCTACCAGTGACATTAAGCTTGAAGTCATTGGATAGATAACACCAGAATGTGTGGTTCTGTCCCCTATATACAACACTGTCCCGTTAGCATGCTCGCTTCTCACCAATGCAACTCGTGTTCGGTCCGAGGTATGTGAGATGGTACTGTGGTCACCAGATTGGACAGGTGGTACTCCGGTTTCCTCCCACATGAATGACAGCATTTACGCTGTCATCCGCGTCAACGAGAGTGATTAATATAAGTTGTTATTTAAAGACATATCCGGGAGTTGTTAGTGCGCATACTCTTTCCGTTAATTTATGTTTCCGTACTTTGAGTTAATTACAACTTGAACGAATTTCGGTAAAACAAATAATTTTCGCTTTTCCTAATACAATATAGCAATTTTGCAAAGCTGTCATAAGAGATGCAAATCAGGATGCTTCATTTCGAAAAGATGGGAAAGTATTAAAGAATTACTTTGTTTCAATGAACGGAACAAATTTCACCCATAAACTGTGATAATGCAGTTTTCCATCGATTCGGACACGCTATTTCCTTGTATGACAGATGACGAAATTTCTCCAACTATGTGTCAACAATGAGTTGCTTAGTAAGTGACAAGGCATTATCAACTGAAATGGTGAAAAAAAATAGCAAGTAGCGGTCTTTGTCTCCAGCATTTAAAATTGGCCATTACTCGGAATTGTTTAAATGGTTTAAGGGAGAAATTATCAGACGGAAAGCATAGAGTAACAAATCAGAAGCGTATTATTGAAAGTGTTTTCAATTATCTATCTTTATCAAGAGTAAAAAAACACTTATAGGCCTACTGACAAAATATGTTTATTGGAACCACTTCCAATAATACGCCTCACATTGTTTTATGATAAAGGGAGATAATTAAGAGACAAGCGTGGCGACATATAATTTTCATTGTATTTTCTGATATTATATATATTGATCAATATTTATCACAAAAATAATTGTACAATTCTCTCCTCAAGATTTGTTGTTATTTACACTCTTGACACTGAAATTAAAATGTTAGCACATGAAATATTCTCTTGGATCTTGGAAGATTATATGATACACATTCTGGTGTTGTATAGAGGGGACCACACATTCTGGTGTTGTATAGAGGGGACAGGACCACACATTCTGGTGTTGTATAGAGGGGACCACACATTCTGGTGTTGTATAGAGGAGACAGGACAACACATTCTGATGTTGTATAGAGGGGACAGGACCACACATTCTGGTGTTGTATAGAGGGGACAGGACCACACATTCTGATGTTGTATAGAGGGGACCACACATTCTGATGTTGTATAGAGGGGACAGGACCACACATTCTGATGTTGTATAGAGGGGACAGGACAACACATTCTGATGTTGTATAGAGGGGACCACACATGCTGATGTTGTATAGAGGGGACAGGACCACACATTCTGATGTTGTATAGAGGGGACAGGACAACACATTCTGATGTTGTATAGAGGGGACAGGACCACACATTCTGGTGTTGTATAGAGGGGACAGGACCACACATTCTGATGTTGTATAGAGGGGACCACACATTCTGATGTTGTATAGAGGGGACAGGACCACACATTCTGATGTTGTATAGAGGGGACCACACATTCTGATGTTGTATATTCTCATGTTGTATAGAGGGGACAGGACCACACATTCTGATGTTGTATAGAGGGGACAGGACCACACATTCTGATGTTGTATAGAGGGGACAGGACCACACATTCTGATGTTGTATAGAGGGGACAGGACCACACATTCTGATGTTGTATAGAGGGGACAGGACCACACATTCTGATGTTATATAGAGGGGACAGGACCACACATTCTGATGTTGTATAGAGGGGACAGGACCACACA
>CM026392.1:435956-474617 GCA_014843695.1 Archivesica marissinica | reverse complement strand
GTCCCTTCTATACAACATCAGAATGTGTGGTCCTGTCCCCTCTATACAACATCAGAATGTGTTGTCCTGTCCCCTCTATACAACATCAGAATGTGTGGTCCTGTCCCCTCTATACAACATCAGAATGTGTTGTCCTGTCCCCTCTATACAACATCAGAATGTGTTGTCCTGTCCCCTCTATACAACATCAGAATGTGTTGTCCTGTCCCCTCTATACAACATCAGAATGTGTGGTCCTGTCCCCTCTATACAACATCAGAATGTGTGGTCCTGTCCCCTCTATACAACATCAGAATGTGTGGTCCTGTCCCCTCTATACAACATCAGAATGTGTGGTCCTGTCCCCTCTATACAACATCAGAATGTGTTGTCCTGTCCCCTCTATACAACACCAGAATGTGTGGTCCTGTCCCCTCTATACAACATCAGAATGTGTGGTCCTGTCCCCTCTATACAACATCAGAATGTGTGGTCCTGTCCCCTCTATACAACATCAGAATGTGTGGTCCCCTCTATACAACATCAGAATGTGTGGTCCTGTCCCCTCTATACAACACCAGAATGTGTGGTCCTGTCCCCTCTATACAACATCAGAATGTGTGGTCCTGTCCCCTCTATACAACATCAGAATGTGTGGTCCTGTCCCCTCTATACAACATCAGAATGTGTGGTCCTGTCCCCTCTATACAACATCAGAATGTGTGGTCCTGTCCCCTCTATACAACATCAGAATGTGTGGTCCTGTCCCCTCTATACAACATCAGAATGTGTGGTCCTGTCCCCTCTATACAACATCAGAATATGTGGTCCTGTCCCCTCTATATAACACCAGAATGTGTGTTCCTGTCCCCTCTATACAACATCAGAATGTGTGGTCCTGTCCCCTCTATATAACATCAGAATGTGTGGTCCTGTCCCCTCTATACAACATCAGAATGTGTGGTCCTGTCCCCTCTATACAACATCAGAATGTGTGGTCCTGTCCCCTCTGTATAACACCAGAATGTGTGGTCCTGTCCCCTCTATACAACACCAGAATGTGTGGTCCTGTCCCCTCTATATAACACCAGAATGTGTGGTCCTGTCCCCTCTATACAACATCAGAATGTGTCATCCTGTCCCCTCTATACAACACCAGATTGTGTGGTCCTGTCCCCTCTATACAACACCAGAATTTGTGGTCCTGTCCCCTCTATACAACACCAGAATGTGTGGTCCTGTCCCCTCTATATAACACCAGAATATGTGGTCATGTCCCCTCTATATAACATCAGAATATGTGGTCCTGTCCCCTCTATATAACATCAGAATGTGTGGTCCTGTCCCCTCTATATAATATCAGAATGTGTGGTCCTGTCCCCTCTATATAACATCAGAATGTGTGGTCCTGTCCCCTCTATACAACATCAGAATGTGTGGTCCTGTCCCCTCTATACAACATCAGAATGTGTGGTCCTGTCCCCTCTATACAACATCAGAATGTGTGGTCCTGTCCCATCTATACAACATCAGAATGTGTGGTCCTGTCCCCTCTATACAACATCAGAATGTGTGGTCCTGTCCCCTCTATATAACATCAGAATATGTGGTCCTGTCCCCTCTATATAACATCAGAATGTGTGGTCCTGTCCCCTCTATATAACATCAGAATGTGTGGTCCTGTCCCCTCTATATAATATCAGAATGTGTGGTCCTGTCCCCTCTATATAACATCAGAATATGTGGTCCTGTCCCCTCTATATAACATCAGAATGTGTGGTCCTGTCCCCTCTATATAACATCAGAATGTGTGGTCCTGTCCCCTCTATATAACATCAGAATATGTGGTCCTGTCCCCTCTATATAACATCAGAATGTGTGGTCCTGTCCCCTCTATATAACATCAGAATGTGTTGTCCTGTCCCCTCTATATAACACCAGAATGTGTGGTCCTGTCCCCTCTATACAACATCAGAATGTGTGGTCCTGTCCCCTCTATACAACATCAGAATGTGTGGTCCTGTCCCCTCTATACAACACCAGAATGTGGTGTCCTGTCCCCTCTATATAACACCAGAATGTGTGGTCCTGTCCCCTCTATACAACATCAGAATGTGTGGTCCTGTCCCCTCTATACAACACCAGAATGTGTGGTCCTGTCCAATCTATTCAATACAGAAACCAATGCCCCCCCCCATCCAATATTCTAGAAAGCCGCACATTGGACAGTGGTTTGTCTGTGGATATTCATGAGCAATATTTTAGTGTATGTGTACTTACAGGTGGCCCCCTGGGTGAGCTTGTACAG
This sequence comes from Archivesica marissinica, assembly GCA_014843695.1. Classification (NCBI taxonomy): domain Eukaryota; kingdom Metazoa; phylum Mollusca; class Bivalvia; order Venerida; family Vesicomyidae; genus Archivesica; species Archivesica marissinica. The sequence goes on along the minus strand of CM026392.1, from coordinate 472,330 downwards.
TGGTCAGATCTTATAACAGCTCTGTATGTTCTTGGACACCAACTCACCATTACTAGTGAGGCAGATCAGCTGGGAAGGTAAGATTGATTGAAATGCTAATAAATGTGTGTATACTGGAGGATTTCATGTAGGATTGCTTGTGATTGCTTGTGATTGCTTGTGATTGTGGTTTAGAGAGTTCAATGTTTGCTATGTTCAGTATTTGCTGCACATTAGTGATTTTACAGTATGACCAAATGTTTACAAATCAGTGTTAGGCATCTGCTCACTATGTTTTGGATATGTAACGCTTTTTAGAGAATATAATAGAGTAGTCATGTCTCTAATCCTTAGGATTGTTTGTGTAACTTTGCAAACATGTTATGATGTGGAGAGGATGTGCAGTGTAGAACTTTCTACCAGATCCCAGTGTAATGTATAACTATCTACCATGTTCCAGTGTAATGTAGAACTTTCTACCTGGTTCCAGTGTAATGTAGAATTATCTACCAGGTTCCAGTGTAATGTAGAACTTTCTACCAGGTTCCAGTGTAATGTAGAACTATCTACCTGGTTCCAGTGTAATGTAGAACTTTCTACCAGGTTCTAGTGTAATGTAGAACTTTCTACCAGGTTCCAGTGTAATGTAGAACTTTCTACCAGGTTCCAGTGTAATGTAGAACTATCTACTATGTTCCAGTGTAATGTAGAACTTTCTACCTGGTTCCAGTGTAATGTAGAACTTTCTACCAGGTTCCAGTGTAATGTAGAACTTTCTACCAGGTTACAGCATAATGTAGAACTTTCTACCAGGTTCCAGTGTAATGTAGAACTATCTACCAGGTTACAGTGTAATGTAGAACTATCTACCAGGTTCCAGTGTAATGTAGAACTTTCTACCAGATCCCAGTGTAATGTAGAACTTTCTACCAGGTTCCAGTGTAATGTAGAACTTTCTACCAGATCCCAGTGTAATGTAGAACTTTCTACCAGGTTCCAGTGTAATGTAGAACTATCTACCAGGTTCCAGTGTAATGTAGAACTTTCTACCAGGTTCCAGTGTAATGTAGAACTTTCTACCTGGTTCCAGTGTAATTTAGAACTTTCTACCAGGTTCCAGTGTAATGTAGAACTTTCTACCAGGTTACAGCATAATGTAGAAATTTCTACCAGGTTCCAGTGTAATGTAGAACTATCTACCAGGTTACAGTGTAATGTAGAACTATCTACCAGGTTCCAGTGTAATGTAGAACTTTCTACCAGATCCCAGTGTAATGTAGAACTTTCTACCAGGTTCCAGTGTAATGTAGAACTTTCTACCAGATCCCAGTGTAATGTAGAACTTTCTACCAGGTTCCAGTGTAATGTAGAACTATCTACCAGGTTCCAGTGTAATGTAGAACTTTCTACCAGGTTCCAGTGTAATGTAGAACTATCTACCAGGTTCCAGTGTAATGTAGAACTTTCTACCAGGTTCCAGTGTAATGTAGAACTTTCTACCTGGTTCCAGTGTAATGTAGAACTTTCTACCAGGTTCCAGTGTAATGTAGAACTTTCTACTATGTTCCAATGTAATGTAGAACTTTCTACAAGGTTCCAGTGTAATGTAGAACTTTCTACCAGGATACAGTGTAATGTATAACTTTCTACCAGGATACAGTGTAATGTAGAACTTTCTACCAGGTTCCAGTGTAATGTAGAACTATCTACCAGGTTCCAGTATAATGTAGAACTTTCTACTAGGTCCCAGTGTAATGTAGAACTTTCTACTAGGTTCCAGTGTAATGTAGAACTTTCTACCAGATCCCAGTGTAATGTAGAACTATCTACCAGGTTCCACTGTAATGTAGAACTTTCTACCAGGTTCCAGTGTAATGTAGAACTTTCTACCAGGTTACAGTGTAATGTAGAACTATATACCAGGTTCCAGTGTAATGTAGAACTTTCTACCAGGTTCCAGTGTAATGTAGAACTTTCTACCAGGTTCCAGTGTAATATAGAACTTTCTACCAGGTTCCAGTGTAATATAGAACTTTCTACCAGGTTCCATTGTAATGTAGAACTTTCTACCAGGTTCCATTGTAATGTAGAACTATCTACCAGGTTCCAGTGTAATGTAGAACTTTCTACCAGGTTCCAGTGTAATGTATAACTTTCTACCAGATTCAAGTGTAATGTAGAACTTTCTACCAGGTTCCAGTGTAATGTAGAACTTTCTACCAGGTTACAGTGTACTGTAGAACTATCTACCAGGTTCCAGTGTAATGTAGAACTTTCTACCAGGTTCCAGTGTAATGTAGAACTTTCTACCTGGTTCCACTGTAATGTAGAACTTTCTACCAGGTTCCAGTGTAATATAGAACTTTCTACCAGGTTCCATTGTAATGTAGAACTATCTACCAGGTTCCAGTGTAATGTAGAACTTTCTACCATCCTTTATTACACCATTGAAGCAACAGTGAGTGGGGAGACATACATAGTTTATATTGCATTCCTGTTCTTGTTTATTATGTTTACAGAATTGTGAAAAGGTGATGTCAGATTGTGTCATGCAAGTTTCTCTGTTCACAAAAGTTGATGTATTGTGACATATCTGTTCACACAGTTAATGCATCAACCAACCAAATATAAACAGCAACCAACCAAATATAAACATCAACCAACCAAATACAGCCAGCTACCAACCAAATATAAACAGCAACCAACCAAATATAAACAGCAACCAACCAAATATAAACATCAACCAACCAATTACAGCCAGCAACCAACCAAATATAAACAGCAATCAACCAAATATAAACATCAACCAAACAAATATAAACAGCAACCAACCAAATACAGCCAGCAACCAACCAACTATAAACAGCCAGCAACCAACCAAATACAGCCAGCAACCAACCAAATATAAACATCAACTAACCAACTATAAACAGCAACCAAATATAAACAGCCAGCAACCAACCAAATACAGCCAGCAAGCAACCAACCAAATATAAACATCAACCAACCAAATATAGCCAGCAACCAACCAAATATAAACAGCAACCAACCAAATATAAACATCAACCAACCAAATATAAACATCAACCAACCAAATATAAACAGCAACCAACCAAATACAGCCAGCAACCAACCAAATATAAACATCAACCAACCAAATATAAACAGCAACCAACCAAATACAGCCAGCAACCAACCAACTATAAACAGCCAGCAACCAACCAAATACAGCCAGCAACCAACCAAATATAAACATCAACTAACCAACTATAAACAGCAACCAAATATAAACAGCCAGCAACCAACCAAATACAGCCAGCAAGCAACCAACCAAATATAAACATCAACCAACCAAATACAGCCAGCAACCAACCAAATATAAACAGCAACCAACCAAATATAAACATCAACCAACCAAATATAAACAGCAACCAACCAAATACAGCCAGCAACCAACCAACTATAAACAGCAACCAACCAAATACAGCCAGCAACCAACCAAATACAGCCAGCAACCAACCAACTATAAACAGCAACCAATCAAATACAGCCAGCAACCAACCAAATATAAACAGCAACCAACCAAATACAGCCAGCAACCAACCAACTATAAACAGCAATCAACCAAATACAGCCAGCAACCAACCAAATATAAACATCAACCAACCAAATATATAAACATCAACCAACCAAATATAAACAGCCAGCAACCAACCAAATATAAACAGCCAGCAACCAACCAAATACAGCCAGCAACCAACCAAATATAAACATCAACCAACCACATATAAACATCAACCAACCAAATACAGCCAGCAACCAACCAAATATAAAAGCAACCAAATATAAACAGCCAGCAACCAACCAAATACAGCCAGCAAGCAACCAACCAAATATAAACAGCAACCAACCAAATACAGCCAGCAACCAACCAACTATATTGGTATTTTGGTCATCAATAGCACGTTCTTTATTCATGTTAGTCAATTATTAATAAGCGTATAAATCTGAAGTTGCTAGAACATGCCCATTCAAAGTTTTGTATGTACGATGATCGCATGCTGTATATTTGACCAATATGACCACATTCATTCCCTTTAATAATTCGTTGCATTGCAACTAACTGAATATTGTAAATGAATTTTCATACTGGAGTTGATGCCCCTATACAATGACTGTAATAAGTCACATTTTGAGTGAATATTTATGATCTATATCATGAATGAAATAAACAACCAATTTATTATAGCCAGTATTCATAAGCAGAATACATAGTCACATATGATTTATCTTTTAAATTTGCCACTGTATTTATATGAAGTTTATCAATGCGAGTCTTTAATGTCCTTACCACAACACTTACATAATTCTGTATGATTTTTTTCATCTTTTTCCCCTTTGCATTTTACTACACTGTCACACACGCTGTTGATTGGGATTGTCGACTTCTGCTGGTTTTAATGTTAGATACTCGAGCGCGCGTTTCAGACATCCGGCGGCTAGTTTGGTATTTCTTCTCTCCGTATAAAGATGATTTGAACATGTAGCCATATTGTTCATGGCCGCCTCTATGCAACATCCCTGGACTCTTATTCTTTGCCCCTTCATAACATGACCTATTTGCAGCTTATTATAATACTTCTTCTTAGGTCAGGGGATATTGAATCAAACCCCGGTCCTTCTAATGAGTCGGTTTCATCTGCAGTGTCGTTTAACTCCGCTGCAGAATCATATTCAGCTCTCACAAACAGTGGCTTGAGTATAATGCATCTTAATATTCAAAGTTTGAAGCCCAAGCTTGATATTCTTGCTGTCGAGGCTCAACCATATGATGTACTTGTCTTCACTGAAACATGGCTGTCTGATAGCATCACTAATGATGACATTTATATAACTAATTTTACAAACGTGTTTAGATGTGACAGAAAAGATCGAATTGGAGGTGGAGTTGCGATATACGTCCGAGACACCATACATGCTACTGAGCGAAAAGACCTTCACGTAAATGGTGTAGAGGCTCTATGGGTTGAATTATGTGTTAGCCAGCGTAAGCTACTTGTTGGTGGAATCTATCGTCCTCCTGACTCAAACAATACCCAGTGGTTAAACATGCAACACTCCCTCGATCAGGCGTTTAGCCAGCGTGTTGATAATGTAATTGTTTCAGGCGACTTTAACATCAACATCAGTTCATCTGAGTCGAACAAAATGAGCAGACTTATCAATTCCCTGCATGCGCAACAACTTATCAATTCACCGACCCACTTCACTGAACATTGCGCTTCACTAATCGATATCATGTTTATTAAATATTCCCAACACAGTCTTACCAGTTTCGTTGCTGTCCCTTTTGTCCCCAACCTCATCCGATTTCATTGTCCAATTGTTTCAGTCCTGAGATTTTCAAAACCAAAGCATACACATTTCAAGCGCCGTATCTGGCTCTACGATAAAGGAGATTATGTCAAATTTAACGACACCCTCAGAACAATTGACTGGAGCTTCATCGATAATAGTACTACTCTTAATGATACTGCAAACTGCATTGCTAATTCAATACTACATGCAGCAGCAGAAAGCATTCCTAACAGAAATGTAATTATTCGTCCAGCTGATGTTCCTTGGATTAATGGTGCAGTGCGAAAGCAGATACAAAAACGTAACAAAAAACATCAAAAAGCTAAACATACTAATACTGAGAATGACTGGGCCGAATTTAGGAAAAGCCGAAATGAAACTACAGATATAATTCGTAAAACCAAAGCAGATTATCAAAACAAAATTATAAATCAAATAAACTCGGGCAACATAACAGTTAAAGCTTGGTTTAAACTAGCTAAACAATTGACGAACAAAAACAAATCTTCAACCATTCCAACACTCATTGACGGTTCAATCGAAGCACAAACAGATAAAGATAAAGCTGATCTACTGAATTACTACTTCACTAAACAGTCAACCGTTGATGATAGGGATCATCCTCTTCCACACACCACACACATGGAATGCTCCATGGCTAATATAAACATTTCGCCCCAAGATATTAAAGATGCTATCTCATGTGTAAATCCAAGCAAGGCAAGTGGCCCAGATCTGGTGAGTCCACGTCTCATCAAAGAAGGTATAGATTCTCTAGCAGTCCCTCTATCACAGTACTTTAGCAAACTACTTTCCAACTCATGTGTTCCTTCTTCATGGAAATTGGCAAATGTCTGCCCAATTTTCAAGAAATCAGACCCTTCAAAACCAATCAACTATAGACCTATCTCTCTTCTCAGTTGTCTGGGTAAGCTCATGGAACGCTGTATCCATAAAAACCTATATAATTACGTTATTTCCAACGCAATCCTTACACCTTACCAATCTGGTTTTACCCAGGGCGATTCCACTGTCAACCAGCTGACACTTCTGTATAACGACATTAGTGAAGCGTTAGATGATGGTAAGGAAGTTTGTGCTGTATTTTGTGACATATCCAAGGCCTTTGATAGAGTTTGGCACCGGGGACTACTTCATAAACTTTCTTCTATCGGCATTCATGGCTGGTTCTCCTCATATCTTTCAAATAGAAAGCAACGTGTTGTCCTGGCAAATTCTACATCCGATATTTCATCCATAGATGCAGGTGTTCCCCAAGGATCCATCCTCGGTCCATTGCTCTTTCTAATATACATCAATGACATTGTAAACGATATTCGTGCAAATATTCGACTATTTGCAGACGATACTAGTCCTTATATTGTTGTAGAAGACGTTGTTGATTCCGCAAATATTCTCAACCATGATCTTTCCCGGATCACCAACTGGTCGAAAGCTTGGCTTGTTTCCTTTAATCCTTCCAAGACTGAATCCGTGATCTTCTCTCGTAAGCTCAGGAAACCTATTCATCCCCAGTTATATATTGATGGTAATCCTATCCCACAAGTCAGTACTCACAAACATCTTGGACTCACCTTTTCCGAGGATGCCAAATGGATATCGCACATACAGGCTTTCATTAACAAGGCATGGCAACGCATTGGCATCTTAAGAAGTCTAAAATATCTCTTATCTCGTTGTAGCCTAGAAAAAATGTATATATCATTCATTAGGCCCCTCTTGGAGTACGCTGATGTTGTCTGGGAAAACTGTACGAACAAGATCAAATGCGACATCGAATCCGTTCAATTAGAAGCAGCTAGAATTATCACAGGTGCTACCAAATACTGTAACACCGACAGACTCTATACCGATCTTAGCTGGGATAATTTAGCTGAAAGGCGACGCAAGCATCGCCTTGTCTTACTTTATAAGATGAAAAATGGACTTTCACCCGCTTACCTGTCAAATCTAATTCCACCCCAGCCAAATCAGCCATATGCCTTACGATCACTTACAGCTATACCCAATATTCACTGCAAAACTCAATCGCATGCTTCTTCTTTTCTGCCTCTAACTATTCGCCAGTGGAATATACTTCCACAAGAACTTAAAAATGCCTCAACCATAGGAGAATTTAAAAGCAAGCTGAATACTAGGGCTAAACAAAAGAAAACAATTTACAACATTGGCAATAGGAAAAACCAAGTATATCACGCACACCTTCGCTTGGGGTGCAGTGCGCTAAGCTTCGATCTTCACAGAAGAAATATTGTTCCTTCTCCTCTGTGCATATGCGGCATTGTAGAGACTACATTCCACTTCCTGTTTCAATGTCCAAGATACCATGCATTGCGCCAACACTATCTCTTCACGATCTCCCATGTGCACATACGTTAAATAATCTACTGTACGGTGATGACCGACTTACATTCGAAGTCAATAAACACATCTTCCTACGAGTCCAAGGCTTCATAGCAGCAACTAAGCGCTTCGAGATCTAGTCATTTACCATCAAATGTCCGACCCCCTATCTATGCAGCGTGTGAGACAGTACCTAGTATGTTCTACTAATGTTATAAACTAACACTAATTAATGCATTGAATCAGGATAACAATTAGTCACCGTGTGCATTAAAATTCATTATCAGGTTTGAACTATATAGAATTAAACCTATCCAATGCTCAAAGAATACCTACCATACACTGGCTCTAATGTGTTAAATTTATATGTTTGCAAACTCCACTATGGAAAGGAATTTGTATAAGCATTTTAATATGCTTGTTTTCCAATCCAAATTATTTCTCTTGTAACACTTTATTCTTATATGTTATTTTCTGAATAAATATGTTTAAACTAACCAACTATAAACAAGCACTCAACCAAATACAGCCAGCAACCAACCAAATATAAACATCAACCAACCACATATAAACATCAACCAACCAAATACTGCTCCCTGCCAGGCACATACAATAACCAGTTAGCACTGTACCACTCCCTGCCAGGCACATACAATAACCAGTTAGCACTGTACCATTCCCTGCCAGGCACATACAATAACCAGTTAGCACTGTACCACTCCCTGCCAGGCACATACAATAACCAGTTAGCACTGTACCGCTCCCTGCCAGGCACATACAATAACCAGTTAGCACTGTACCACTCCCTGCCAGGTACATACAATAACCAGTTAGCACTGTACCACTCCCTGCCAGGAACATACAATAACCAGTTAGCACTGTACCACTCCCTGCCAGGCAGGTATAATAACCAGTTAGCACTGTACCACTCCCTGCCAGGCACATACAATAACCAGTTAGCACTGTACCACTCCCTGCCAGGTACATACAATAACCAGTTAGCACTGTACCACTCCCTGCCAGGCAGGTACAATAACCAGTTAGCACTGTACCACTCCCTGCCAGGCACATACAATAACCAGTTAGCACTGTACCACTCCCTGCCAGGCACATACAATAACCAGTTATCACTGTACCACTCCCTGCCAGGCACATACAATAACCAGTTAGCACTGTACCACTCCCTGCCAGGCAAGTACAATAACCAGTTAGCACTTTACCACTCCCTGCCAGGCACATACAATAACCAGTTAACACTGTACCACTCCCTGCCAGGCACATACAATAACCAGTTAGCACTGTACCGCTCCCTGCCAGGCACATACAATAACCAGTTATACAGATTGTTTTATACACACGGATTGTTTTATACAGAATGTTTTATACAGATTGTTTTATACAGATTGTTTTATACACACAGATTGTTTTATACACACATATTGTTTTATACAGATTGTTTTATACACACAGATTGTTTTATACATATTGTTTTATACATACAGATTGTTTTATACACACATATTGTTTTATACACACAGATTGTTTTATACACACATAATGTTTATACATATTGTTTTATACACACAGATTGTTTTATACAGATTGTTTTATACACACAGATTGTTTTATACAGATTGTTTTATACACACAGATTGTTTTATACAGATTGTTTTATACACACAGATTGTTTTATACACACAGAATGTTTTATACACACAGATTGTTTTATACCCACAGAATGTTTTATACAGATTGTTTTATACACACAGATTGTTTTATACACACATATTGTTTTATACACACAGATTGTTTTATACACACAGATTGTTTTATACACACAGAATGTTTTATACACACATATTGTTTTATACACACAGAATGTTTTATACACACAGATTGTTTTATACACACAGAATGTTTTATACAGATTGTTTTATACACACAGAATTTTTTTTACACACATATTGTTTTATACACACAGAATGTTTTATACACACAGATTGTTTTATACAGATTGTTTTATACACACAGAATGTTTTATACACACAGATTGTTTTATACACACAGATTGTTTTATACACACATTGTTTTATACACACAGAATGTTTTATACACACAGATTGTTTTATACACACATATTGTTTTATACACACAGAATGTTTTATACATATTGTTTTATACACACAGAATGTTTTATACACACAGATTGTTTTATGCACACAGATTGTTTTATACACACAGATTGTTTTATACACACATAATGTTTTATACACACATTGTTTTATACACACAGAATGTTTTATACACACAGATTGTTTTATACACACAGAATGTTTTATACACACAGATTGTTTTATACACACAGAATGTTTTATACAGATTGTTTTATACACACAGAATGTTTTATACACACAGATTGTTTTATACACACAGATTGTTTTATACACACAGATTGTTTTATACACACAGAATGTTTTATACACACAGATTGTTTTATACACACAGAATGTTTTATACACACAGAATGTTTTATACACACAGAATGTTTTATACACACAGATTGTTTTATACACACATAATGTTTTATACACACATATTGTTTTATACACACAGAATGTTTTATACACACAGATTGTTTTATACACACATATTGTTTTATACACACAGATTGTTTTATACACACAGAATGTTTTATACAGATTGTTTTATACACACAGAATGTTTTATACACACAGATTGTTTTATACACACAGAATGTTTTATACACACAGATTGTTTTATACACACAGAATGTTTTATACAGATTGTTTTATACACACATAATGTTTTATACACACAGATTGTTTTATACACACAGATTGTTTTATACACACATATTGTTTTATACACACAGAATGTTTTATACACACATAATGTTTTATACACACAGAATGTTTTATACACACATAATGTTTTATACACACAGAATGTTTTATACACACAGATTGTTTTATACACACAGAATGTTTTATACACACAGATTGTTTTATACAAACATTGTTTTATACACACAGATTGTTTTATACACACAGATTGTTTTATACAGATTGTTTTATACACACAGAATGTTTTATACACACATAATGTTTTATACACACAGATTGTTTTATACACACAGAATGTTTTATACAAACAGATTGTTTTATACACACAGATTGTTTTATACACACATAATGTTTTATACACACAGAATGTTTTATACACACATAATGTTTTATACACACAGAATGTTTTATACACACATAATGTTTTATACACACAGAATGTTTTATACACACAGATTGTTTTATACACACATAATGTTTTATACACACAGACTGTTTTATACACACATACTGTTTTATACACATAGAATGTTTTATACACACAAATTGTTTTATACACACATAATGTTTTATACACACAGATTGTTTTATACAAACATATTGTTTTATACAGATTGTTTTATACACACAGATTGTTTTATTCACACAGAATGTTTTATACAGATTGTTTTATACACACATATTGTTTTATACAGATTGTTTTATACACACAGAATGTTTTATACAGATTGTTTTATACACACAGAATTTTTTATACACACAGATTGTTTTATACAGATTGTTTTATACACACATAATGTTTTATACACACAGATTGTTTTATACACACAGATTGTTTTATACACACATTGTTTTATACACACAGAATGTTTTATACACACAGATTGTTTTATACACACATATTGTTTTATACACACAGAATGTTTTATACAGATTGTTTTATACACACATAATGTTTTATACACACAGATTGTTTTATACACACAGAATGTTTTATACACACAGATTGTTTTATACCCACAGAATGTTTTATACAGATTGTTTTATACACACAGATTGTTTTATACACACAGATTGTTTTATACACACAGATTGTTTTATACACACAGATTGTTTTATACACACAGAATGTTTTATACACACAGATTGTTTTATACACACAGAATGTTTTATACACACAGATTGTTTTATACACACAGAATGTTTTATACAGATTGTTTTATACACACAGAATTTTTTTTACACACATATTGTTTTATACACACAGAATGTTTTATACACACAGATTGTTTTATACAGATTGTTTTATACACACAGAATGTTTTATACACACAGATTGTTTTATACACACAGATTGTTTTATACACACATATTGTTTTATACACACAGAATGTTTTATACACACAGATTGTTTTATACACACATATTGTTTTATACACACAGAATGTTTTATACATATTGTTTTATACACACAGAATGTTTTATACACACAGATTGTTTTATGCACACAGATTGTTTTATACACACAGATTGTTTTATACACACAGAATGTTTTATACAGATTGTTTTATACACACAGATTGTTTTATACACACAGAATGTTTTATACACACATATTGTTTTATACACACATAATGTTTTATACACACATATTGTTTTATACACACAGAATGTTTTATACACACAGAATGTTTTATACACACAGAATGTTTTATACAGATTGTTTTATACACAGATTGTTTTATACACACAGATTGTTTTATACAGATTGTTTTATACACACAGAATGTTTTATACACACAGAATGTTTTATACACACAGATTGTTTTATACACACAGAATGTTTTATACACACAGATTGTTTTATACACACATATTGTTTTATACACACAGAATGTTTTATACACACATAATGTTTTATACACACAGAATGTTTTATACACACATAATGTTTTATACACACAGACTGTTTTATACACACAGATTGTTTTATACACACAGAATGTTTTATACACACAGATTGTTTTATACACACAGATTGTTTTATACACACAGATTGTTTTATACAGATTGTTTTATACACACAGAATGTTTTATACACACATAATGTTTTATACACACAGATTGTTTTATACACACAGAATGTTTTATACAAACAGATTGTTTTATACACACATATTGTTTTATACACACATAATGTTTTATACACACAGAATGTTTTATACACACATACTGTTTTATACACACAGAATGTTTTATACACACAAATTGTTTTATACACACAGAATGTTTTATACACACAGATTGTTTTATACAAAGATATTGTTTTATACAGATTGTTTTATACACACAGATTGTTTTATTCACACAGAATGTTTTATACAGATTGTTTTATACACACATATTGTTTTATACAGATTGTTTTATACACACAGAATGTTTTATACACACATATTGTTTTATACAGATTGTTTTATACACACAGATTGTTTTATACACACAGAATGTTTTATACACACAGATTGTTTTATACACACATATTGTTTTATACACACAGAATGTTTTATACAGATTGTTTTATACACACAGAATGTTTTATACACACAGATTGTTTTATACACACAGAATGTTTTATACAGATTGTTTTATACACACAGAATTTTTTTTACACACATATTGTTTTATACACACAGAATGTTTTATACACACAGATTGTTTTATACAGATTGTTTTATACAAACAGAATGTTTTATACACACAGATTGTTTTATACACACAGATTGTTTTATACACACATTGTTTTATACACACAGAATGTTTTATACACACAGATTGTTTTATACACACATATTGTTTTATACACACAGAATGTTTTATACAGATTGTTTTATACACACATAATGTTTTATACACACAGATTGTTTTATACACACAGATTGTTTTATACACACAGATTGTTTTATACACACAGAATGTTTTATACACACATATTGTTTTATACACACAGAATGTTTTATACACACATATTGTTTTATACACACAGAATGTTTTATACACACAGATTGTTTTATACACACAGAATGTTTTATACAGATTGTTTTATACACACAGACTGTTTTATACACACAGATTGTTTTATACACACAGATTGTTTTATACACACAGAATATTTTATACACACAGATTGTTTTATACACACAGAATGTTTTATACACACATATTGTTTTATACACACAGAATGTTTTATACAGATTGTTTTATACACACAGATTTTTTTTTACACACATATTGTTTTATACACACAGAATGTTTTATACACACAGATTGTTTTATACACACAGATTGTTTTATACACACATATTGTTTTATACACACAGAATGTTTTATACACACAGATTGTTTTATACACACATATTGTTTTATACACACAGAATGTTTTATACATATTGTTTTATACACACAGAATGTTTTATACACACAGATTGTTTTATACACACAGATTGTTTTATACACACAGATTGTTTTATACACACAGAATGTTTTATACACACATTGTTTTATACACACAGAATGTTTTATACACACAGATTGTTTTATACACACAGAATGTTTTATACACACAGATTGTTTTATACACACAGAATGTTTTATACAGATTGTTTTATACACACAGAATGTTTTATACACACAGATTGTTTTATACACACAGATTGTTTTATACACACAGATTGTTTTATACACACAGAATGTTTTATACACACAGATTGTTTTATACACACAGAATGTTTTATACACACAGAATGTTTTATACACACAGAATGTTTTATACACACATATTGTTTTATACACACAGAATGTTTTATACACACAGATTGTTTTATACACACAGAATGTTTTATACACACAGATTGTTTTATACACACATATTGTTTTATACACACAGATTGTTTTATACACACAGAATGTTTTATACAGATTGTTTTATACACACAGAATGTTTTATACACACAGAATGTTTTATACACACAGATTGTTTTATACACACAGAATGTTTTATACACACAGATTGTTTTATACACACAGAATGTTTTATACAGATTGTTTTATACACACATAATGTTTTATACACACAGAATGTTTTATACACACATATTGTTTGATACAGATTGTTTTATACACACAGAATGTTTTATACACACAGATTGTTTTATACACACATAATGTTTTATACAGATTGTTTTATACACACAGAATGTTTTATACACACAGATTGTTTTATACACACATAATGTTTTATACACACTGATTGTTTTATACACACAAAATGTTTTATACAGATTGTTTTATACACATAGAATGTTTTATACACACAGATTGTTTTATACACACAGATTGTTTTATACACACAGATTGTTTTATGCACACAGAATGTTTTATACAGATTGTTTTATACACACAGAATGTTTTATACACACAGAATGTTTTATACACACAGAATGTTTTATACACACGGATTGTTTTATACACACAGAATGTTTTATACAGATTGTTTTATACACACAGAATGTTTTATACACACAGAATGTTTTATACACACGGATTGTTTTATACACACAGAATGTTTTATACACACGGATTGTTTTATACACACAGAATGTTTTATACACACAGAATGTTTTATACACACAGAATGTTTTATACAGATTGTTTTATACACACAGATTTTTTTATACACACAGAATGTTTTATACACACGGATTGTTTTATACACACAGAATGTTTTATACACACATAATGTTTTATACACACAGAATGTTTTATACAGATTGTTTTATACACACAGAATGTTTTATACACACAGATTGTTTTATACACGCAGATTGTTTTATGCACACAGAATGTTTTATACAGATTGTTTTATACACACAGAATGTTTTATACACACAGAATGTTTTATACACACAGAATGTTTTATACACACGGATTGTTTTATACAGATTGTTTTATACACACAGAATGTTTTATACACACAGAATGTTTTATACACACGGATTGTTTTATACACACAGAATGTTTTATACACACATATTGTTTTATACAAACATAATGTTTTATACACACAGAATGTTTTATACACACAGAATGTTTTATACACACAGAATGTTTTATACAGATTGTTTTATACACACAGAATGTTTTATACACACAGAATGTTTTATACACATGGATTGTTTTATACACACAGAATGTTTTATACACACATAATGTTTTATACACACAGAATGTTTTATACAGATTGTTTTATACACACAGAATGTTTTATACACACAGATTGTTTTATACACAGATTGTTTTATGCACACAGAATGTTTTATACAGATTGTTTTATACACACAGAATGTTTTATACACACAGAATGTTTTATACACACGGATTGTTTTATACACACAGAATGTTTTATACAGATTGTTTTATACACACAGAATGTTTTATACACACAGAATGTTTTATACACACAGAATGTTTTATACACACAGAATGTTTTATACACACGGATTGTTTTATACACACAGAATGTTTTATACACACAGAATGTTTTATACACACAGAATGTTTTATACACACAGAATGTTTTATACAGATTGTATTATACACACAGAATGTTTTATACACACGGATTGTTTTATACACACAGAATGTTTTATACACACAGAATGTTTTATACACACAGATTGTTTTATACACACAGAATGTTTTATGCTCACAGATTGTTTTATACACACAGATTGTTTTATACACACATAATGTTTTATACACACAGAATGTTTTATACACACAGAATGTTTTATACACACAGAATGTTTTATAGACACGGATTGTTTTATACACACAGATTGTTTTATACACACAGATTGTTTTATACACACAGATTGTTTTATACACACATATTGTTTTATACACATATTGTTTTATACACACAGATTGTTTTATACACACAGAATGTTTTATACACACATAATGTTTTATACACATATTGTTTTATACACACGGATTGTTTTATACACACAGATTGTTTTATACACACAGAATGTTTTATACACACAGAATGTTTTATACACACAGATTGTTTTATACACACAATGTTTTATACACACAGAATGTTTTATACACACAGAATGTTTTATACAGATTGTTTTATACACACAGAATGTTTTATACACACAGAATGTTTTATACAGAATGTTTTATACACACATAATGTTTTATACACACAGATTGTTTTATACACACAGAATGTTTTATACAGATTGTTTTATACACACAGAATGTTTTATACACACAGAATGTTTTATACACACAGATTGTTTTATACACACAGATTGTTTTATACACACAGATTGTTTTATACACACAGATTGTTTTATACACACATATTGTTTTATACACACAGAATGTTTTATACACACAGATTGTTTTATACACACAGAATGTTTTATACACACATTGTTTTATACAGATTGTTTTATACACACATATTGTTTTATACACACAGAATGTTTTATACACACAGATTGTTTTATACACACAGAATGTTTTATACACACATATTGTTTTATACACACAGAATGTTTTATACACACGGATTGTTTTATACACACAGAATGTTTTATACACACAGATTGTTTTATACACACAGAATGTTTTATACACACATAATGTTTTATACAGATTGTTTTATACACACAGAATGTTTTATACACACAGATTGTTTTATACACACAGAATGTTGCAGGTCAGGCCGTATGCAGTGAGAATTAACGAGGGCAGGTCAGGCCGTATGCAGTGAGAATTAACGAGGGCAGGTCAGGCC
The DNA here is from genome assembly GCA_014843695.1 of Archivesica marissinica. Lineage (NCBI taxonomy): Eukaryota > Metazoa > Mollusca > Bivalvia > Venerida > Vesicomyidae > Archivesica > Archivesica marissinica. The sequence continues at coordinate 454,894 of CM026392.1, read as the reverse complement.
CTATGCAGTGAGAATTAACGAGGGCAGGTCAGGCCGTATATAGTGAGAATTAATGAGGGCAGGTCAGGCCGTATGCAGTGAGAATTAACGAGGGCAGGTCAGGCCGTATGCAGTGAGAATTAACGAGGGCAGGTCATGCCGTATGCAGTGAGAATTAACGAGGGCAGGTCATGCCGTATGCAGTGAGAATTAACGAGGGCAGGTCAGGCTGTATGCAGTGAGAATTAACGAGGGCAGGTCAGGCCGTATGCAGTGAGAATTAACGAGGGCAGGTCAGGCCCTATGCAGTGAGAATTAACGAGGGCAGGTCAGGCTGTATGCAGTGAGAATTAACGAGGGCAGGTCAGGCTGTATGCAGTGAGAATTAACGAGGGCAGGTCAGGCCAGGCGTATGCAGTGAGAATTAACGAGGGCAGGTCAGGCCGTATGCAGTGAGAATTAACGAGGGCAGGTCAGGCCGTATGCAGTGAGAATTAACGAGGGCAGGTCAGGCCGTATGCAGTGAGAATTAACGAGGGCTGGTCAGGCCGTATGCAGTGAGAATTAACGAGGGCAGGTCAGGCAGTGATTAATTCTGGCACTTAGAAGAACAACAAGCCATGTTTTATAAATAACACAAATACAAATATTATTTCGTTACTACCATGACCAAGATATCCAAAAAGCGCAAAAATAGTTGGTGTCATATTTTAGAAAGCGCAAATGATGAATGAACAAACTACAAAAATGATAGTAAAATGATGTCGCATTTGGTTTATACAAATTTATTTTAGCTCGATTGCGAAACAAGTTCTTACAACTTATATTAATCACTTTCGAGACCTCATTCCTGATGAAAACTTCACCACGAGCGACAGAAGAGGCAACATGGAATTTAAATGCCTTGCCCTTAGCAATCATAACGACTCCAGTGGGGCTTGAACTTCGGGCCTTTCGCACCTGAATCGAGCATGCTACCAGTGCACTATCACGACTTCCACATGTCACATTTGACATCACACGCTAAACCATGTTTTACAGGTTTAAACACTTTATATATACAGACAAAATGTTGTGTCATGTTAGAATTTGAAGCCCCAATAAAGGTCCAGAAGCGTCGGCTGCTATAAAGGTCCAGAAGCGTCGGCTGCTATAAAGGTCCAGAAGCGTCGGCTGCTATAAAGGTCCAGAAGCGTCGGCTGCTATAAAGGTCCAGAAGCGTCGGCTGCTATGTTTTTACCATCTCTATTTAATAATATTTTTAAGACTCACATGCTCAAGCTGTATTTTTTCATGCATTGATAAATCTGTTCCTGATCAGTATAGTGTTGAAATACTTCATTCCTCAAAATTAGTCCTGATTAGCAAAGGAATCGTGTTGCATGCAGGTGTTAGCAGGTAGACGGTTACGGCCACAGGAACCTCGAATATCTATTTTCCTCAATCGGTGTGTGTTTTACGTTTATTATTCTTATTATTGTCGCTACCGGTTGCCCATATGAGTGACGCCTCCTGAAGGGATTAGTTATTTTAGATTTTGGAGGATAGTGCAATGATACAGACAGAGACCCATTCCAGAGTCTCCTCTGGTTCTTTTACGTGCACAGTGTAAAGCACCGACACGAGTCCTTTTAGATGTTTTATAAGGGTCAGATGGGGGATCGAACCTGGGATCCCTGGATTACCAGTCCAGCATGTTACCATTGGACTACAGATCCTCAATCATTGTGTGCATACAGTTTTTAACATAGAAGGCATGGTGGAAGGTATGTTAGATTTACCACAAGGTAGCTTCAATTGGGAGACACTGATGGACAATAAAATCCATCATTTCTGCCTCCATTCAATCATTTATAAGAATGTTTATAAGAAAGCATCTGAGTGACAGTTGCATCACTATTGTAATTAATGATGTCGTGTAACCGATCGTGAACTTTGCTAACAATATCTTATATTCCTGTGTACATCTCTGTGAGGGATTTCACATTAGGGGAAGATAGATAGTATAATGTATAGTCAAAGTACGAAAGGTAACAATTTCTGTAAGCAAACTAGGTGAAAATTCTCATTTTCTAATATTTTCATTTAAATTGTTATAACATGGATCTACAATACATTGCAGTATTTTCAAACATACAATGTATTACAACTCAAATTGCATTAGATGTATTTTGGCTGTTCAATTAACGCAGTGGTTAGCGCGCGCGCTTCTCACTAATGCAACACGGCTTCGGTTCTCGGAACGGGAAGTCTGTGAGATGTGGTGGTCGCCAGATCACCAGGTGGGTACTCCGATTTCCTCCCACACGAAATGACCACATTTACGCTTTCATCCGCGCCAACGAGAGTGATTAATATAAGTTGTTATATAAAGTTCTGAAAGTTCTAAGAAGTTTTCAAGTGGATAAATAAATACAGAATTGTTGCTGCTAAGTTCTGCCCTCATGTGATCAGGTAATGTCCATATAATGTTCATGTGTGAGAGGCCCGGAGTTTTCACCCAGCTGACGGGGTTATTTCATGTGTGAGAGCCCTGGAGTTTGCACCCAGCTGTAGGGGTTATTTCATGTGTGAGAGGCCCGGAGTTTGCAACCAGCTGCATGTTATTTCATGTGTGAGAGGCCCGAAGTTTGCACCCAGCTGTAGGGGTTATTTCATGTGTGAGAAGCACGGAGTTTGCATCCAGCTGTACGTTATTTCATGTGTGAGAGGCCCGGAGTTTGCACCCAGCTGCAGGTTATTTCATGTGTGAGAGGCGTGGAGTTTGCAACCAGCTGTATGTTATTTCATGTGAGAGAGGCCCAGAATTTGCATCCAGCTGTAGGGGTTATTTCATGTGTGAAAGGCCCAGAGTTTGCATCCAGCTGTAGGTTATCATTTATGAGAGGCCCGGAGTTTACACCCAGCTGTAGGTTAGTTCATGTGTGAGATGCCCGGAGTTTGCACCCAGCTGTAGGGGTTATTTCATGTGTGAGAGGCACGGAGTTTGGACCCAGCTGTAGGTGTTATTCTATGTATAACTATACCGTTCCAGATGCAGAACGAGCATGTGGTGGTTAATCTATCATTGTCAGTAATAAAACTCTATCATCTATCTATAAAAGGTCTATCAAACTAAATACTAACATTCACAAAGTTATCCCCATCTGTTCACTTTATATTCCACCAAGCAGTAAACCATCAATAGCTGAATTAGATAATTTAGTTCAACAGCTTCCAAAACCTATCATAATTTTAGGTGATCTTAATGGACACCATAATATATGGGGGTGTAAAGATATAAACCCAAGAGGTAAACTTATTGAACATTTTATAAATAGACAATCTTTGTATTTTGAATGACAAATCGTATACTTATCTGCATCCTGCGGTTGGAAATTATTCATCACTTATTTAACCTATATGCCATCCATCTATCTTTCTGGATTTTGAATGGAAAGTAGAAGATGACCATTGCGGAAGTGATCACTTTCCAATTTTTCTCAAATGTTTACAACCAGATCAAAATTAATGAAATATTTTCAGATTATACACCAATATACATTTATATAATAATATATAAAGCCGGCAACAAAGTTGGCTGTGCTGCTGTCTGTAAATTACACAATTATAAATTACGGCTACCTGATCATGATTCTACATTTTCAGCAGAAGTAGAGCCTATTGATTTAGCTTTGAATTTTGCTGATGCATCACGTGATAGAAAATTTATGATCCTTTCAGACTGTTTATCTGTACTACAATCAGTAGACAATATGAACTTTAAAAACCATCTTATTCACAAATTACTTATTAAGCACACAGATATTACATCGACTAAACATGTTATATATTGCTGGATACCAAGTCATATTGGTATTCGTGGCAATGAAATGGCTGATCAAAGTGCAACAGATGCACTTAAGCTAAGACTGTATAAACAGTTATAACAATGAAGGAGCTTTTCGACACAGTCGATTTTAAATACATCTTTTCCATTTATATGCAGTTTTACAACTGCGTTTTTGTCATGTATTTTATCTACATATATTTTTAACTATCTTGTATACAATATACTTAACCTGGCGTGATATAGTCTGATCTGTGCTGAAGCGCCGTTAAACCAAATACTCACTCCATTATTGAGGTGTCATAAATATATACCATGCTGAAGCGCCGTTAAACCAAATACTCACTCCATTATTGAGGTGTCATAAATATATACCATGGCCCCGAGGTTATAAATCTTTTCTCAGATCTCAAACTCAAGCTCAAGTGATCTGATTGGTTGATTCTGAGTGTTACTGTCAGATGAACCAATCAGACGATTGGTTGTGAGTTTTGAGATTAGAGAAAAGTGTTATAACCTCCAGACCTGTACAGTTGGAGTGTTCATCTTGTTTATAAAGAGGTTTTATATTGTATGATTACAGCATTGTATCGCAGCTTCCAGCGGCTAACTCACCGTGCCAGAGTAGGCGGGAGCTGCCCGTCCATATAATATATATAGATATTGTTGGGCTTAAGCAGTTCAAGAAATACGTGAAAAATGGATATGCTAAATTCAGGTAGTGTATATAACCGTATATTTCTTGCAATGTTGAGATTGTGATTGGGTGATTCAGCCCATGTGATCGCCGTTCCTGATCCAATGAAAATTGTTCTGTATTTGCTGAAAGACTAATAAATTTCACTGTTGCTGTGTAAAAGTATCCCAGATAAATCACTAATTAAACTAACGTGTCATGTGTAAAATCTGGAACAATTTGGTGTAAATACTTGGCGGTACTAGACTACTTGATCGCAGTACAACTTGTAACATTGTAGGACTGTATGTCACGTGTCTGTACAACTTGTAACATTGTAGGACTGTATGTCACGTGTCTGTAGGACTGTATGTCACGTGTATGTACAACTTGTAACATTGTAAGACTGTATGTCACGTGTCTGTAGGACTGTATGTCACGTGTCTGTAGGACTGTATGTCACGTGTATGTACAACTTGTAACATTGTAGGACTGTATGTCACGTGTCTGTACAACTTGTAACATTGTAGGACTGCATGTCACGTGTCTGTACAACTTGTAACATTGTAGGACTGTATGTCACGTGTCTGTAGAACTGTATGTCACGTGTCTGTAGGACTGTATGTCACGTGTCTGTACAACTTGTAACATTGTAGGACTGTATGTCACGTGTCTGTAGGACTGTATGTCACGTGTATGTAGGACTGTATGTCACGTGTATGTACAACTTGTAACATTGTAGGACTGTATGTCACGTGTCTGTAGGACTGTATGTCACGTGTCTGTACAACTTGTAACATTGTAGGACTGTATGTCATGTGTCTGTAGGACTGTATGTCACGTGTCTGTACAACTTGTAACATTGTATGACTGTATGTCATGTGTCTGTATGACTGTATGTCACGTGTCTGTACAACTTGTAACATTGTAGGACTGTATGTCATGTGTCTGTAGGACTGTATGTCACGTGTCTGTACAACTTGTAACATTGTAGGACTGTATGTCATGTGTCTGTAGGACTGTATGTCATGTGTCTGTAGGACTGTATGTCATGTGTCTGTAGGACTGTATGTCACGTGTCTGTACAACTTGTAACATTGTAGGTCTGTATGTCATGTGTCTGTAGGACTGTATGTCATGTGTCTGTAGGACTGTATGTCATGTGTCTGTAGGACTGTATGTCACGTGTCTGTACAACTTGTAACATTGTAGGACTGTATGTCATGTGTCTGTACAACTTGTAACATTGTAGGACTGTATGTCATGTGTCTGTAGGACTGTATGTCACGTGTCTGTACAACTTGTAACATTGTAGGACTGTATGTCATGTGTCTATAGGACTGTATGTCACGTGTCTGTAGGACTGTATGTCACGTGTCTGCACAACTTGTAACATTGTAGGACTGTATGTCATGTGTCTGTACAACTTGTAACATTGTAGGACTGTATGTCATGTGTCTGTAGGACTGTATGTCACGTGTCTGTAGGACTGTATGTCACGTGTCTGTAGGACTGTATGTCACGTGTCTGTACAACTTGTAACATTGTAGGACTGTATGTCATGTGTCTGTAGGACTGTATGTCATGTGTCTGTACAACTTGTAACATTGTAGGACTGTATGTCATGTGTCTGTAGGACTGTATGTCACGTGTCTGTACAACTTGTAACATTGTAGGACTGTATGTCATGTGTCTGTAGGACTGTATGTCACGTGTCTGTACAACTTGTAACATTGTAGGACTGTATGTCACGTGTCTGCACAACTTGTAACATTGTAGGACTGTATGTCATGTGTCTGTAGGACTGTATGTCATGTGTCTGTACAACTTGTAACATTGTAGGACTGTATGTCATGTGTCTGTAGGACTGTATGTCATGTGTCTGTAGGACTGTATGTCATGTGTCTGTAGGACTGTATGTCACGTGTCTGCACAACTTGTAACATTGTAGGACTGTATGTCACGTGTCTGTAGGACTGTATGTCACGTGTCTGTACAACTTGTAACATTGTAGGACTGTATGTCATGTGTCTGTAGGACTGTATGTCATGTGTCTGTACAACTTGTAACATTGTAGGACTGTATGTCATGTGTCTGTACAACTTGTAATATTGTAGGACTGTATGTCATGTGTCTGTAGGACTGTATGTCACGTGTCTGCACAACTTGTAACATTGTAGGACTGTATGTCACGTGTCTGTAGGACTGTATGTCATGTGTCTGTACAACTTGTAACATTGTAGGACTGTATGTCATGTGTCTGTAGGACTGTATGTCACGTGTCTGTACAACTTGTAACATTGTAGGAATGCATGTCACGTGTCTGCACAACTTGTAACATTGTAGGACTGTATGTCACATGTCTGTACAACTTGTAACATTGTAGGACTGTATGTCACGTGTCTGTAGGACTGTATGTCACGTGTCTGTAGGACTGTATGTCATGTGTCTGTACAACTTGTAACATTGTAGGACTGCATGTCATGTGTCTGTAGGACTGTATGTCACGTGTCTGTAGGACTGTATGTCATGTGTCTGTACAACTTGTAACATTGTAGGACTGTAAGTCATGTGTCTGTAGGACTGTATGTCACGTGTCTGTACAACTTGTAACATTGTAGGACTGTATGTCATGTGTCTGTACAACTTGTAACATTGTAGGACTGTATGTCATGTGTATGTACAACTTGTAACATTGTAGGACTGTATGTCATGTGTCTGTACAACTTGTAACATTGTAGGACTGTATGTCATGTGTCTGTAGGACTGTATGTCACGTGTCTGTACAACTTGTAACATTGTAGGACTGTATGTCATGTGTCTGTAAGACTGTATGTCACGTGTCTGTAGGACTGTATGTCACGTGTCTGTACAACTTTTAACATTGTAGGACTGTATGTCATGTGTCTGTAGGACTGTATGTCACGTGTCTGTAGGACTGTATGTCACGTGTCTGTACAACTTGTAACATTGTAGGACTGTATGTCATGTGTCTGTACAACTTGTAACATTGTAGGACTGTATGTCACGTGTCTGTAGGACTTGTAACATTGTAGGACTGTATGTCATGTGTCTGTACAACTTGTAACATTGTAGGACTGTATGTCACGTGTCTGTAGGACTGTATGTCACGTGTCTGTACAACTTGTAACATTGTAGGACTGTATGTCACGTGTCTGTACAACTTGTAACATTGTAGGACTGTATGTCACGTGTCTGTAGGACTGTATGTCACGTGCCTGTACAACTTGTAACATTGTAGGACTGTATGTCACATGTCTGTAGGACTGTATGTCACGTGTCTGTACAACTTGTAACATTGTAGGACTGTATGTCACGTGTCTGTACAACTTGTAACATTGTAGGACTGTATGTCACGTGTCTGCACAACTTGTAACATTGTAGGACTGTATGTCACGTGTCTGTAGGACTTGTAACATTGTAGGACTGTATGGCACGTTTCTGTACAACTTGTAACATTGTAGGACTGTATGTCACGTGTCTATAGGACTGTATGTCACGTGTCTGTACAACTTGTAACATTGTAGGACTGTATGTCACGTGTCTGCACAACTTGTAACATTGTAGGACTGTATGTCACGTGTCTGTAGGACTTGTAACATTGTAGGACTGTATGTCACGTGTATGTACACCTTGTAACATTGTAGGACTGTATGTCATGTGTCTGTACAACTTGTAACATTGTAGGACTGTATGTCACGTGTCTGTAGGACTGTATGTCACGTGTCTGTAGGACTGTATGTCACGTGTCTGTAGGACTGTATGTCACGTGTCTGTACACTTGTAACATTGTAGGACTGTATGTCATGTGTCTGTAGGACTGTATGTCATGTGCCTGTACAACTTGTAACATTGTAGGACTGTATGTCATGTGTCTGTAGGACTGTATGTCACGTGTCTGTACAACTTGTAACATTGTAGGACTGTATGTCATGTGTCTGTAGGACTGTATGTCACGTGTCTGTACAACTTGTAACATTGTAGGACTGTATGTCACGTGTCTGCACAACTTGTAACATTGTAGGACTGTATGTCATGTGTCTGTACAACTTGTAACATTGTAGGACTGTATGTCATGTGTCTGTAGGACTGTATGTCACGTGTCTGTACAACTTGTAACATTGTAGGACTGTATGTCATGTGTCTGTAGGACTGTATGTCACGTGTCTGCACAACTTGTAACATTGTAGGACTGTATGTCATGTGTATGTACAACTTGTATCATTGTAGGACTGTATGTCATGTGTCTGTAGGACTGTATGTCATGTGTCTGTACAACTTGTAACACTGTAGGACTGTATGTCATGTGTATGTAGGACTGTATGTCATGTGTCTGTAGGACTGTATGTCATGTGTCTGTAGGACTGTATGTCACGTGTCTGCACAACTTGTAACATTGTAGGACTGTATGTCATGTGTCTGTAGGACTGTATGTCACGTGTCTGTACAACTTGTAACATTGTAGGACTGTATGTCACGTGTCTGTAGGACTGTATGTCACGTGTCTGTACAACTTGTAACATTGTAGGACTGTATGTCATGTGTCTGTAGGACTGTATGTCATGTGTCTGTACAACTTGTAACATTGTAGGACTGTATGTCATGTGTCTGTACAACTTGTAATATTGTAGGACTGTATGTCATGTGTCTGTAGGACTGTATGTCACGTGTCTGCACAACTTGTAACATTGTAGGACTGTATGTCACGTGTCTGTAGGACTGTATGTCATGTGTCTGTACAACTTGTAACATTGTAGGACTGCATGTCACGTGTCTGCACAACTTGTAACATTGTAGGACTGTATGTCACGTGTCTGTACAACTTGTAACATTGTAGGACTGTATGTCACGTGTCTGTCTGTAACTGTGTACACTTGTATTGTAGGACTGTATGTCATGTGTCTGTAGGACTGTATGTCACGTGTCTGTACAACTTGTAACATTGTAGGACTGTATGTCACGTGTCTGTACAACTTGGACTGTATGTCACAGGACTGTATGTCAGTGTCTGTACAACTTGTAACATTGTAGGACTGTATGTCACGTGTCTGTAGGACTGTATGTCACGTGTCTGTAGGACTGTATGTCACGTGTCTGTACAACTTGTAACATTGTAGGACTGTATGTCATGTAGGACTGTATGTCACGTGTACAACTTGTAACATTGTAGGACTGTATGTCACGTGTCTGTCTGTAGGTAGGACTGTATGTCATGTGTCTGTAGGACTGTATGTCACGTGTCTGTAGGACTGTATGTCACGTGTCTGCACAACTTGTAACATTGTAGGACTGTATGTCACGTGTCTGTAGGACTGTATGTCATGTGTCTGTAGGACTGTATGTCATGTGTCTGTAGCACTTTGTAACATTGTAGGACTGCATGTCATGTGTCTGTAGGACTGTATGTCACGTGTCTGTAGGACTGTATGTCATGTGTCTGTACAACTTGTAACATTGTAGGACTGTATGTCATGTGTCTGTAGGACTGTATGTCACGTGTCTGTACAACTTGTAACATTGTAGGACTGTATGTCATGTGTCTGTACAACTTGTAACATTGTAGGACTGTATGTCATGTGTCTGTACAACTTGTAACATTGTAGGACTGTATGTCATGTGTCTGTACAACTTGTAACATTGTAGGACTGTATGTCATGTGTCTGTAGGACTGTGTGTCACGTGTCTGTACAACTTGTAACATTGTAGGACTGTATGTCACGTGTCTGTACAACTTGTAACATTGTAGGACTGCATGTCACGTGTCTGTACAACTTGTAACATTGTAGGACTGTATGTCACGTGTCTGTAGAACTGTATGTCACGTGTCTGTAGGACTGTATGTCACGTGTATGTACAACTTGTAACATTGTAGGACTGTATGTCACGTGTCTGCACAACTTGTAACATTGTAGGACTGTATGTCACGTGTCTGTAGGACTTGTAACATTGTAGGACTGTATGTCACGTGTCTGTACACCTTGTAACATTGTAGGACTGTATGTCATGTGTCTGTACAACTTGTAACATTGTAGGACTGTATGTCACGTGTCTGTACAACTTGTAACATTGTAGGACTGTATGTCACGTGTATGTACAACTTGTAACATTGTAGGACTGTATGTCACGTGTCTGTAGGACTGTATGTCATGTGTCTGTAGGACTGTATGTCACGTATCTGTACAACTTGTAACATTGTAGGACTGTATGTCATGTGTCTGTAGGACTGTATGTCACGTGTCTGTACAACTTGTAACATTGTAGGTCTGTATGTCACGTGTCTGTAGGACTGTATGTCATGTGTCTGTAGGACTGTATGTCACGTGTATGTAGGACTGTATGTCACGTGTCTGTAGGACTGTATGTCACGTGTCTGCACAACTTGTAACATTGTAGGACTGTATGTCACGTGTATGTAGGACTGTATGTCACGTGTCTGTAGGACTGTATGTCACGTGTCTGTACAACTTGTAACATTGTAGGACTGTATGTCATGTGTCAGTAGGACTGTATGTCACGTGTCTGTACAACTTGTAACATTGTAGGACTGTATGTTACGTGTCTGTACAACTTGTAACATTGTAGGACTGTATGTCATGTGTCTGTAGGACTGTATGTCACGTGTCTGCACAACTTGTAACATTGTAGGACTGTATGTCACGTGTTTGTAGGACTGTATGTCATGTGTCTGTAGGACTGTATGTCATGTGTCTGTAGGACTGTATGTCATGTGTCTGTAGGACTGTATGTCACGTGTCTGCACAACTTGTAACATTGTAGGACTGTATGTCACGTGTCTGTAGGACTGTATGTCACGTGTCTGTAGGACTTGTAACATTGTAGGACTGTATGTAATGTGTCTGTAGGACTGTATGTCATGTGTCTGTAGGACTGTATGTCACGTGTCTGTAGGACTTGTAACATTGTAGGACTGTATGTCATGTGTCTGTACAACTTGTAACATTGTAGGACTGTATGTCACGTGCCTGTACAACTTGTAACATTGTAGGACTGTATGTCACGTGTCTGTAGGACTGTATGTCACGTGTCTGTACAACTTGTAACATTGTAGGACTGTATGTCACGTGTCTGTACAACTTGTAACATTGTAGGACTGTATGTCACGTGTCTGCACAACTTGTAACATTGTAGGACTGTATGTCACGTGTCTGTACAACTTGTAACATTGTAGGACTGTATGTCACGTGTCTGCACAACTTGTAACATTGTAGGACTGTATGTCACGTGTCTGTAGGACTTGTAACATTGTAGGACTGTATGTCACGTGTCTGTACAACTTGTAACATTGTAGGACTGTATGTCACGTGTCTGTACAACTTGTAACATTGTAGGACTGTATGTCATGTGTCTGTAGGACTGTATGTCATGTGTCTGTACAACTTGTAACATTGTAGGACTGTATGTCACGTGTCTGTACAACTTGTAACATTGTAGGACTGTATGTCACGTGTCTGTACAACTTGTAACATTGTAGGACTGCATGTCACGTGTCTGTACAACTTGTAACATTGTAGGACTGTATGTCACGTGTCTGTAGAACTGTATGTCACGTGTCTGTAGGACTGTATGTCACGTGTCTGTACAACTTGTAACATTGTAGGACTGTATGTCACGTGTCTGCACAACTTGTAACATTGTAGGACTGTATGTCACGTGTCTGTAGGACTGTATGTCATGTGTCTGTAGGACTGTATGTCATGTGTCTGTAGGTCTGTATGTCATGTGTCTGTAGGACTGTATGTCACGTGTCTGCACAACTTGTAACATTGTAGGACTGTATGTCATGTGTCTGTAGGACTGTATGTCACGTGTCTGTAGGACTGTATGTCATGTGTCTGTAGGACTGTATGTCATGTGTCTGTAGGACTGTATGTCATGTGTCTGTAGGACTGTATGTCATGTGTCTGCACAACTTGTAACATTGTAGGACTGTATGTCACGTGTCTGTAGGACTGTATGTCACGTGTCTGTAGGACTGTATGTCATGTGTATGTAGGACTGTATGTCATGTGTCTGTACAACTTGTAACATTGTAGGACTGTATGTCATGTGTCTGTAGGATTGTATGTCACGTGTCTGCACAACTTGTAACATTGTAGGACTGTATGTCACGTGTCTGCACAACTTGTAACATTGTAGGACTGTATGTCATGTGTCTGTAGGACTGTATGTCACGTGTCTGTAGGACTGTATGTCACGTGTCTGTAGGACTGTATGTCACGTGTCTGTAGGACTGTATGTCACGTGTCTGTAGGACTGTATGTCACGTGTCTGTAGGACTATATGTCACGTGTCTGTAGGACTGTATGTCACGTGTCTGTAGGACTGTATGTCACGTGTCTGTAGGACTGTATGTCACGTGTCTGTAGGACTGTATGTCACGTGTCTGTAGGACTGTATGTCACGTGTCTGTAGGACTGTATGTCACGTGTCTGTAGGACTGTATGTCATGTGTCTGTAGGACTGTATGTCATGTGTCTGTAGGACTGTATGTCACGTGTCTGTACAACTTGTAACATTGTAGGACTGTATGTCACGTGTCTGTAGGTGTCTATATATCTTCATCTTCAAATTTACAGTTGTCTATTGAGAATCTTAGACTCATTTGGGACAGAGCCAGGTTTTAACCTACGAGCGTTTGCTAAGCAACGGAAGAAGTTGACATCATGGGGTGGACAAGATTTACAACCTCAACAGTTCTTTAACATGTTCCGTAAGTATATTCTCGTATCAATTCAACTAATGAGCCAGTTCTTGATCATGGAGCAGTGGCTGAAGCTGATGTCACATGGAACAGGGGCTGAGGCTGATGTCACGTGGAGCAGGGGCTGAAGCTGATGTCACATGGAATAGGGGCTGAGGCTGATGTCACGTGGAGCAGGGGCTGAAATTGATGTCACGGAAAGTTTACAAGATGTTTCAAGGACTTCCTGTAATAGTTATAGAGAATATACTTGGTACAATGCCAGCCAGATTTTAATAATTGAGGCAGAAAGAATTGACATCATGATTGTGTCATCATAAAGATGCAAATACAAGATAATTTAAATTAGCCCTCATACATGATACTATTATTCTAGACGAAGGTTGACATTCTGTGATACTTGTATATCCAAAGCATTCCACTGTGAATGGCATCGGCACCTCATAAGCAAGCTATCTTCTATGGACATCAGAAACACACAATGGTTCTCTTCATATCTTTCTAACCGCGAGCAATGGGTAGTAATCCTAAACAACTCAAATTCTTCATGGTGCAAAATCTGTCCTGTATCATATAGAACTGGTCATTATTCTATAGGATAGAGGAACCCGCTGGTCATTATTCTATAGGATAGAGGAACCCGCTGGTCATTATTCTATAGGATAGAGGAACCCGCTGGTCATTATTCTATAGGATAGAGGAACCCACTGGTCATTATTCTATAGGATAGAGGAACCCACTGGTCATTATTCTATAGGATAGAGGAACCCGCTGGTCATTATTCTATAGGATAGAGGAACCCACTGGTCATTATTCTATAGGATAGAGGAACCCGCTGGTCATTATTCTATAGGATAGAGGAACCCACTGGTCATTATTCTATAGGATAGAGGAACCCACTGGTCATTATTCTATAGGATAGAGGAACCCACTGGTCCATATTCTATAGGATAGAGGAACCCGCTGGTCATTATTCTATAGGATAGAGGAACCCACTGGTCCATATTCTATAGGATAGAGGAACCCGCTGGTCATTATTCTATAGGATAGAGAAACCCACTGGTCCATATTCTATAGAATAGAGGAACCCGCTGGTCATTATTCTATAGGATAGAGGAACCCACTGGTCATTATTCTATAGGATAGAGGAACCCACTGGTCATTATTCTATAGGATAGAGGAACCCACTGGTCCATATTCTATAGGATAGAGGAACCCACTGGTCATTATTCTATAGGATAGAGGAACCCGCTGGTCATTATTCTATAGGATAGAGGAACCCACTGGTCATTATTCTATAGGATAGAGGAACCCACTGGTCATTATTCTATAGGATAGAGGAACCCACTGGTCATTATTCTATAGGATAGAGGAACCCGCTGGTCCATATTCTATAGGATAGAGGAACCCGCTGGTCATTATTCTATAGGATAGAGGAACCCGCTGGTCCATATTCTATAGGATAGAGGAACCCGCTGGTCATTATTCTATCGGATAGATGAACCCACTGGTCATTATTCTATAGGATAGAGGAACCCGCTGGTCCATATTCTATAGGATAGAGGAACCCGCTGGTCCATATTCTATAGGATAGAGGAACCCACTGGTCATTATTCTATAGGATATAGGAACCCACTGGTCATTATTCTATAGGATAGAGGAACCCGCTGGTCCATATTCTATAGGATAGAGGAACCTGCTGGTCATTATTCTATAGGATAGAGGAACCCGCTGGTCCATATTCTATAGGATAGAGGAACCCGCTGGTCCATATTCTATAGGATAGAGGAACCCGCTGGTCATTATTCTATAGGATAGAGGAACCCGCTGGTCATTATTCTATAGGATAGAGGAACCCGCTGGTCATTATTCTATAGGATAGAGGAACCCGCTGGTCATTATTCTATAGGATAGAGGAACCCGCTGGTCATTATTCTATAGGATAGAGGAACCCGCTGGTCATTATTCTATAGGATAGAGGAACCCGCTGGTCATTATTCTATAGGATAGAGGAACCCGCTGGTCATTATTCTATAGGATAGAGGAACCCGCTGGTCATTATTCTATAGGATAGAGGAACCCGCTGGTCCATATTCTATAGGATAGAGGAACCCGCTGGTCCATATTCCATTATAGAATATTGACCCCCCTTATGACCCCAAAGCCTACAAAAACAATGTTATCAATATATTTTATTAATAATTGCATAAGCTATAAAATTAACAATTATTAATAAATGTATGAAAAAAAATACACCCAACATAATTTGTATTTGAAACCATGCAGCTCAAAATAAATACCATAAAATAGCACAGTACTAACCATTCTTATCATATTCATGCATGTTCTCTTAAACTTTCCAGAAAATGTGTACAACTATATAATATGCTGTTAACCATTATAATTCTGACTGATGTGGCTAACTAATTTTGTTCGCAGGTATGATCCCCCGTCTGACCATAATAAAATTAACAGTCTTTCAGATGGGGACTTTAAACAAAGGTCTAGTGTCGGTGCTTTACACCGTGCACGTAAAAGAACCAGAGGAGACTCTGTAATGGGTCTCTGTTTGTATCATTGCACTATTCTCCAAACATCTAAAATGACTAATCTCTTCAGGAGGCGTCGTTCATATGGGCAACCGGTAGCGACGATAAATAAACGTAAAACACACACACTGCAATCAACGGTGACACTTCCTGTGTTCTTAATACTCTGTTTGCATGTTTTTATATCATTCATAATATGTAATATTTTAGTATTGCTATGAGTAAATACACACAACATTATGATTTATAATGTGTGCATCCCTATGTATGCAGTGCAAGAAACTGGTCCATGCATATAGTATAGTATTAATGTAGATTATCTGATTGAGGGTAGGTCACTTTCCATGTCATAGAATAATGACCCCCCCCCCCTATGTGTGATTATCTGATTGAGGGTAGGTCACTTTCCATGTCATAGAATAATGACCCCCCCCCCCCCCCTATGTGTGACTATATGATTGAGGGAGATCACGTTTCCATGCCATAGAATAATGACCCCTATATAGACTATACAAATAACTTTAATACTATAACTTTAATAACTTTAATGACCCCCCCCCCCATATATGACTATTTGAGGAGTGACGGGGGGTCAGTTTTCCATACCATAGAATAATAACCCACCCCCCAATGGGTAACTATGTTAGGGAGTGGGGTCACTTTTACATGCTTTAGAATAATGACCCCCTATGTTTACAATATATGAGTGCAGAGGTCACTTTTCCATGCCATAAAATAATGACCTCCCCCCTATGTGTGACTATATACTATATACTATATTAGTGATATATACAGAGTTTATTTTTATGGCATGATAAAGTGACCCCCCCCCCCTCACTCATATAGTTTACATACAGGGGGTCATTATTCTATGGCATGGAACAGTGACCCCCCCCTCACTTATATAGTTTACATACAGGGGGTCATTATTCTATGGCATGGAACAGTGACCCCCCCCCCCTCATATAGTTTACATACAGGGGGGTCATTATTCTATGGCATGGAACAGTGACCCCCCCTCACTCATATAGTTTACATACAGGGGGTCATTATTCTATGGCATGGAACAGTGACCCCCCCCCCCTCATATAGTTTACATACAGGGGGGTCATTATTCTATGGCATGGAACAGTGACCCCCCCTCACTCATATAGTTTACATACAGGGGGGTCATTATTCTATGGCATGGAACAGTGACCCCTCTCGTTCATATAGTTTACATACAGGGGGTCATTATTCTATGGCATGGAACAGTGACCCCCCCCCCTCACTCATATAGTTTACATACAGGGTGTCATTATTCTATGGCATGGAACAGTGACCCCCCCTCACTCATATAGTTTACATACAGGGGGTCATTATTCTATGGCATGGAACAGTGACCCCCCCCTCACTTATATAGTTTACATACAGTGGGTCATTATTCTATGGCATGGAACAGTGACCCCCCCTCACTCATATAGTTTACATACAGGGGGGTCATTATTCTATGGCATGGAACAGTGACCCCCCCCCTCACTTATATAGTTTACATACAGGGGGTCATTATTCTATGGCATGGAACAGTGACCCCCCTCACTCATATAGTTTACATACAGGGGGTCATTATTCTATGGCATGGAACAGTGACCCCCCCCCCCTCACTCATATAGTTTACATACAGGGGGGTCATTATTCTATGGCATGGAACAGTGACCCCCCCTCACTCATATAGTTTACATACAGGGGGTCATTATTCTATGGCATGGAACAGTGACCCCCCCTCACTCATATAGTTTACATACAGGGGGTCATTATTCTATGGCATGGAACAGTGACCCCCCTCACTCATATAGTTTACATACAGGGGGTCATTATTCTATGGCATGGAAAAGTGACCCTGCTCACTTGTACTACAACTGCTAGATTACTTAGTGCTAACCTAAAATAAAATACATACTTGGGCATCAACTTGGTTAGTTGACTTCAACCCATCTAAAACTAAAACAATGGCAGTGTCTATAAAACAAACCTCGTCATCCCAACCTACTTATGAACAATACTCAAATACAGAGGAACAAACAAGTACTTAAATAACAGTAAGGCTCCAATATGTTGCCATTATGAACATTGCACAATGCTAGCCATTATGAACATTGCACGATGCTAGCCATCATAAACATTGCACGATGCTAGCCATCATAAACATTGCACGATGCTAGCCATCATAAACACTGCACCATGCTAGCCATCATGACCATTGCACGATGCTAGCCATCATAAACATTGCACGATGCTAGCCAACATAAACATTGCACGATGCTAGCCATCATAAACACTGCACCATGCTAGCCATCATAAACATTGCACGATCCTAGCCATCATAAACATTGCACGATGCTAGCCATCATAAACATTACACGATGCTAGCCATCATAAACATTGCACGATGCTAGCCATCATAAACATTGCACGATGCTAGCCATCATAAACATTGCACGATGCTAGCCATCATAAACATTGCACGTGTGTTTGCATGCTAGCCATCATAAACATTGCACGATGCTAGCCATTATGAATACTGCACCGTGCTAGCCATTATGAACACTGCACCATGCTAGCCATTATGAACACTGCACGATGCTAGCCATCATGAACATTGCATGATGCTAGCCATCATAAACATTGCACGATGCTAGCCATCGTAAACATTGCACGATGCTAGCCATCATAAACATTGCACGATGCTAGCCATCATAAATATTGCACGATGCTAGCCATCATAAACATTGCACCATGTTAGCCATCATAAACACTGCACCATGCTAGCCATTATGAACATTGCACGATGCTAGTCATCATAAACATTGCACGATGCTAGCCATTATGAACATTGCACGATGCTAGTCATCATAAACATTGCACGATGCTAGCCATCATAAACACTGCACCATGCTAGCCATTATGAACATTGCACGATGCTAGTCATCATAAACATTGCACGATGCTAGCCATCATAAACACTGCACCATGCTGGCCATCATAAACATTGCACGATGCTAGCCATCATAAACATTGCACGATGCTAGCCATTATGAACATTGCACGATGCTAGCCATCATAAACATTGGCACGATGCTAGCCATCATAAACATTGCATGATGCTAGCCATCATAAACATTG
>CM026392.1:409836-434956 GCA_014843695.1 Archivesica marissinica | reverse complement strand
ATCTTTCTTCCAAAACAATTCTATATATGACATGGTACATAAATACACCAAAGATCAAACATTTATATGGTTTCAATTCAGAATAAATCATAGAATTCTTGCAACAAACTATCTACTTAAAAAAAAAAATATTATTAATGATGACTCATGTACATTTTGTCAAAATGAACCAGAAACTTTTCACATTATTCTATGATTGTGAAATAATAAAACAATTTCGGCAGCATCTTCAAACTTATGTCAAACAAAAATGTAATATAATTTCCAGGAATGGGGGAAACAACATATTTTATTTGGAAGTACAAAACTGGATTTGGTATTAACCCTTTCAACACCACAGACCTCTAAATAGGCTTACCAAAAAAGTGTAGATCCAAGCCCTCGTGACGAGCCGTCTCATCAGGATCTGCACTTTTTGCCAGTGATATGACTATTTTTAGACATAATTACCCATTTTGATAAATGAACTTGTCCAAATGTGATTTTCTTATTCATTTATTGGTTTATGAATATCATGGACCAGTCCATGTGAGTTACTTGGTGTTGAATGGGTTAAACAAGCTAATATTATTTGCAAAACATCATATATACTATAGTAGAATAAAGAAACTTAGGCCGAACATAGAAAACTTTAAGAATCAAATAGTCGCCAACTATAAAATTGAAAAATATGCTGCAAAACAATCGTCAAAATATAATGCATTTGAAGACATGGGAAAAATTAAAAAACTTAGTTAGTTCAGACACTTAGTCTCATAATCTGAGCTTTTGATCTGTTTACAATATTTCAGATATGTAATGAAACTTTCTTTATCCAACTTTACACAATACACTGTAATAGAACCTTCCACCACCCTCTTCTATAGTCAACCCATAAAAATGTTTATTTTTTGGATGCTTAGACAGAAATCCAAGTAGTCTACACCAACAACCTTTTATATGTTTAGCTTCCACCCCCCCCTCTCCATCCCTCACCCGCCCCCTCCCCCGCAACCGTCAGATAGAAAATCTTGTATTAAAAGCAAACTGTTTTTAACAGTTAATCAATTAATTTAAAGCGACATTACATTGCAAAAAGCAATTAATATCCATGTGTTCACGTACGAATGCATAGCTACTACAAATGCTTCCGAATACATACGAACACTCGAATGAATCAATAATCAGTATTTTTGTGGTCTACATACTTCAAAATGAAAGTAGCTTTTCGTATAACGTTCATCCACACTCCTATATTGACGTTTGTTTGTCATTGGGGTCAATACTAAACGCGTGATACTGTCGCTTAGAGATAGTTTGACTAATATTAGTCTACAAATAAATATGCATAGGCACAAATGTGGGATATAACGGTAAATCTGTACGATGAATAGTGTTATTTGGGATATATGCGGTGTATTACGCATGAATGTCGACCCTATTTACATGATTTTGTTAGGTCAACAAACCGCGTATACGACGTTTGTTTATTTGCTGAAATATTCAGTTTTTGAGGCAACTATTTGGAAAACAATTATACCATATAATAAGAAATTGCAATCTGTAGAAATTTGCTTATTCACTGATGTAGTGTCGCTTTAACTACTTTGTCAGAACGCTCAGCTTTACAAGAATATGATTGAAATAACATGCTTATATAGCACATTTATAACATAAAGATACATTGTTTTCTTTACCAATCAAGTAAAACTAAATGTACATACTGTAAATAGTAGGGTTATCTTGAACATGAAATATGTTTTTAAACAAGGTTAATTTAGACTTGAGTGGTACGGTACATGTATGGATTAATCGATTTTCTCTTGTTTTTTTGAGAATTACTTCGATATTAAAGACAAAGTACACATTGATAATTTAAGCCAAGTAGGACTCCTATTTAAAGTAAGATCATTATTAGATAACCTATTATGATGCTACACACAATTTACTATTTTTTCAACAATGTTTAATGTAATATCATTAGTAACTGACAAAAAAAAGTATATAAGACAGTAAGCTTTACTAAATTGTAGATAGAACTTCTTTTTGTTAAAATCCTAAAAAAACCCATTCATCAAGTATTATTTTCATATACATGTATTTTGCTGTATTAAATCTTTTTATTATTCTCTATGCTTGCTATATGAAATACATGAATCAAAATGTGTAAGGGGTAGTGGGGATGGCTCTCCGACCCCACTCTCCAATGTTGACCAATAAATGGGCAAACTTGTTTTGCTGAAATTACAAAAAAAATATTTTTTTTGTAGATGGCCCACTACTAACAAATTTGTATCTCTTATGAATGCTAACAGCGATAGAGTTATTAACAGTACAGCACAACTTAGAGCACAAATAAGGTAATATATATTACTATGAAGTTTCATCCCATGCAGCATTATTTGATTATGACTCGTATATAATGAGTTCGTCCTTGCTAATGCTAGTTATACTTGCGAATTTATATTTCACCATATTGATTGATGTTTAAGGCTATAAACATGTAAATGTTTTATGCTAATATACTTTATGTTATGTTTTGTTATGCATAGTTTGTGTTTTTGAGAAATTATGTGACTTGAGAAGACTTCAGACTAGTTGATGTGTAGAAAAGATTTGGTATAAGAATTCAGGCCATTGCAAACTGAAGGTTGGTATCTGTATTATTTGGCGGAGGAATACAGTGTGTAAACACAGTGACATTATTCATAGGCGAGCACTGGTAATTTGAAATGTGGTGTGTTTCAGGCTGATTTGAATACCTCTTCACAGTGTATGTGGTATCAGAAGAAATGAAAGATTGGAAATATAAATGAACAGACTGTATGTTTTTACTTTTTACTATGTATTTAATAGGCAATTTATTTGTTGTTTTACAACCTAAAGGAGCATCTATTTTCTAGAAATATAATTGACAGCCCGCTCTGTTAATGTGGTGAGATTGAGGACACAAGTCATATCACTTTCTTTTCTCATGTCCCTATTGTGCAATTCAAAAGCACAATCTAATGCATACAATCAGAAACATAATCACAGTAACATTAACAACGTTACTATTTGCTGATTCAGATTACAACACAGACACTAGCATATTCCAAATAGTACAAGATTTCATATTAAAAACCAAACATTTTCATGCGCTGTAATTCCTATTCCAGAGTGAAGCCTCTGCAAGTTCCCTAAAAGTCTGTCAAACAATACAATAACTATTACGATCATACTGGTGCATCAAAGAAAATCTTGGATGATCAAGAATCATGATAGCCTATTGTATACATTGGTGAACAAACAGAATATCCACCCTCTTTCAGAACAATAACCAACATATACTCCTCTTCCCTTCATGCTTATCTTACTTTTCCTTTCTACTTCTGCTACTGTAATACTCTAGTGCTATGCTCTGTTCAAGGAATGAAAAATGAACACAACAATATCCACACCATTAAGGAATACAGCAACACAACCTACAATATGTACAACAATTTACTTATACAAGTACAACAATTTTACTATACAAGTAGTAAGTAACCATATTACTTTTTGGTTATTTATATATCACAGCTGGTTTACTAAATACAGAAACATGATTTGGAAAGTTAGTCTTGTTAGATTTTATCAGATTTATTATATCTACATGTATTTATTCTTCAAAATGTTTGTAAATATTTACTTATACCATAAAATGTAATTCTTGTTGTTATCATAACCTGATATGTTTCCTCTACAGGGGAGGGATCTACATTTACAGGGGAGGGATCTACATAAGTATGTTATGCTTTCTTCTCAATCATATTTACACACTGTATATTATAATGACATTGTATGTACATATATTGAAACAAAATATTGGTTAAACTAACAATACGGGTTTCAGTCTAGCCACGTAAACATGAACCAACAACACGGGTTCCAGTCTAGCCACGTAAACATGAACCAACAACACGGATTCCAGTCTAGCCACGTAAACATGAACCAACAACACAGGTTCCAGTCTAGCCACGTAAACATGAACCAACAACACGGTTCCAGTCTAGCCAGTAAACATGAACCAACAACACGGGTTCCAGTCTAGCCATGTAAACATGAACCAACAACACGGGTTCCAGTCTAGCCATGTAAACATGAACCAAAACACGGGTTCCAGTCTAGCCATGTAAACATGAACCAACAACACGGATTCCAGTCTAGCCATGTAAACATGAACCAACAACACGGGTTCCAGTCTACCATGTAAACATGAACCAACAACACGGTTCCAGTCTAGCCAGTAAACATGAACCAACAACACGGGTTCCAGTCTAGCCATGTAAACATGAACCAACAACACGGGTTCCAGTCTAGCCATGTAAACATGAACCAACAACACGGGTTCCAGTCTAGCCATGTAAACATGAACCAACAACACGGGTTCCAGTCTAGCCATGTAAACATGAACCAACAACACGGGTTCCAGTCTAGCCACGTAAACATGAACCAACAACACGGGTTCCAGTCTAGCCATGTAAACATGAACCAACAACACGGGTTCCAGTCTAGCCATGTAAACATGAACCAACAACACGGGTTCCAGTCTAGCCATGTAAACATGAACCAACAACACGGATTCCAGTCTAGCCATGTAAACATGAACCAACAACACGGATTCCAGTCTAGCCATGTAAACATGAACCAACAACACGGATTCCAGTCTAGCCATGTAAACATGAACCAACAACACGGATTCCAGTCTAGCCATGTAAACATGAACCAACAACACGGGTTCCAGTCTAGCCACGTAAACATGAACAAACAATACAGATTCTAGTCTAGCCACGTAAACATGAACAAACAACACGTGTTCCAGTCTAGCCACGTAAACATGAACAAACAACACGTGTTCCAGTCTAGCCACGTAAACATGAACAAACAATACAGATTCCAGTCTAGCCACGTAAACATGAACCAACAACACAGGTTCCAGTCTAGCCAGGTAAACATAAACCATCAACACGGGTTCCAGTCTAGCCATGTAAACATGAACCAACAACACAGGTTCCAGTCTAGCCACGTACACATAAACCAACAACACTGGTTCCAGTCTTCCACCGTTATATTTGAATGTGTGTACTTTTTTGTGTGTCCATCGTTTATTTACCTACATGAGAGACACATCCTTAAGAGAACAGTAATTTATCTTTGGAGGATAGTGAAATGATACAGACTCACATTCCAAAGGTTCCTGGTCGATTTCGGTTCACCATGTACGGCAAAACCCCGATACCTAAGTTTAAAGTATCAATGAACGACATTGATAAGTTTAAAGTATCAATGAACGACATTGATAAGTTTAAAGTATCAATGAACGACATTGATATTTAGTCATTTTAATACGGCATATAATTATATATAGTGGGGGATCGGACCTAACATCTCACAACAAGTGCAGAAAACCCACAATAAAACAACGCTCACCCCTTCATCTCTATGTTTTCTTCTGCTTAAGCACGTGCTATTAAATTTAATTTTAAAACTCAATTATACATGTATGTTAGAAAAGGTGATAGATATATTTTGTGACACAAATGTAACGCAACGGGTATCATAAATTGTTACCAAAAAAACCCCAAAAATACTGGAGTATCACCAGACGAATTTGAAATTTTGAAAAGTAAATATTAGTTACACCATTTTTTGTTCACAGACTGTAATGCAGTCTCAGATCTCATGTACTATTTGTACTCAATTTCCATTTTTAACACTCCTGTCAATATGTAATTACTGTATTTAACCATTTACACGAGGTAAAAATAACAGTTTCCAGATTTTTCAGTTACAAATAAGAATAAGAGTATGCACTGGTGCGAGACAAGGATATTCCACCCGAGTGGTTAGAATATGTCGTTAGAAACGAGGCTCTGTCGAGTATGCACTGGTGTGAGACAAGGATATTCCACATGAGTGGTTAGAATATGTCGTCAGAAATGAGGCTCTGTCGAGTATGCACTGGTGTGAGACAAGGATATTCCACCCGAGTGGTTAGAATATGTCGTCAGAAACGAGGCTCTGTCGAGTATGCACTGGTGTGAGACAAGGATATTCCACCCGAGTGGTTAGAATATGTCATCAGAAACGAGGTTCTCTGTTAACTCGGTTAATCTTTGAATCTGAGGGGGAAATTTCAACTTTCTTCCATGTTTCATTGAATTCATTGAATCGGCAGTGCTCATAAATGGGGTGAAAATAAAGTTTTTACCCGAAACACACGCTACATGATTGTGTAACTATGTATTTCTGGACAGCTGTCTATCAGACGCAGACAATTTAATGCATCGGTTGGAACTAGTTGATGACGTAATTTAAGGTGTGTATGTATAAAAATAGATCCAATTGTGGCGCGAAAATGGTAACAAATGTTGAAAAATATACAATAATTCTGTTCTCGGTTCCAATTTGTCCAGCTTTACAAATTAGCAAATTTTTGAATTTCTAGACGATATTATTATTGAAAGCTCCAATACTAGTAACACATACTACATTAAATTTGTATGGTGGTATGGTCACCTGAGAATTAAAGACAACTGTCAGGTGGAGTTAATTATAACGAAATTACATAAGGGCGGATCTAGCTGGCTAGTAGGTGTTCGTGAAATACAGATTAATGAATTGCCATCTGCTACAATTATGTGAACTATTTATAACGTTTAATTTACTCGGCATGCAAAGAGTATTCGAATACTCGCATTGTCTATGAAATAATGATAATTATATTTCCGCCTTTAACTCATCCAGCCTTTGAGCCGTCAAACGGCGGCGTAGATAAGATAAGCCGCTTTCCGAGAGCCACTATCAGACGTTGCCTGATAACACACCAGCTTTCCGAGAGACGAATATTGGAGGCGCATTATACTGAACTCTGAATTCCGAGCAACGTTTTCTAACGTCGCATTTCATTGGCTTAATATCGGCGGTTTCTTGTGCTATTTTCGAAATAAACCAATGAAAATTTAGTTTACAAAAGAATAATCTAACATCCGGGCAAGTTTTCGAGAAAAAATTCCCGAGATTTAAAACAGCAAAATAAGATATTTCCGTGTACAAAAACGAACAAAATTTGGCGATTTTTGTAAAAATGGCTGCCAATTCCAACGAAAATATGGACATTGACGATATGTTGCGATCAGACAGTGATGAGAGTGACTTTTCCGGATTTAATTCGGACGATCTACCAAGCGATTTATTATTATTAGATGGTTACAGAGGTTCATGATTATGGGGTACCCGCAAAATCAGTTATCAGTAACATTTAGCAATTTGGGGCTGGTCATTAATTACCAGGGTGAGGGTGGTGAAGGGGTTATCCTGCAAATTACAATCTTATTATCACTCATATTTGTTATACCTGCCCAAGAACTTCTCACCACAACTCGGCCGGCTATATAGCCTACAAGCTATATAACCGGCACCGGCTACCTAGATTTTTGTCTATATAGCCGGTGCCGGTTACCACTTTGAATTAAAAAATATGCTTGTACTACTGAACACCCCCCACCACACACACCACCAACCAATGTTAACTTACAAGGTGCTTAATTGTGTGGCCTTTAGCATGATATACAGATGCCAATAGTTCTAATATAAATGTATCAAGCTTTATGTTTTTTTAAGGTGCATCACTCTATGCGGATAAGGGAGAAACTGCTACAGCCGTGGGTGCGAGCTGGCGGAGCCATAGAATCGGCCCACTGTACCTGCATGGCTGGGCTGGATGAGTGTTGCAGTCATGTAGCTGCTGTTCTATTTGCACTGGAGACATCTGCGAGGATTCGTAAGGAAGCTACCGTTACGGATTCTCCAGCATACTGGATGTACCCAACAAGTGAGAAGTTTGATGCTCCATACAAACGTATACGGGATATGGACTTTCAGTCGGTAGCGAAGAAACATAAACTGTGTGCTGATAAAGAACAGACAATGTGTAGTCATACTGAAATTTCTTCACCGACTAATTATGTTATATTTCGTGTTTTACGCCTGCACCATTTCGGGCTACATCGCCAATGGGCAGTTTACCTAACAACATCTTTTGGGTGCACCAACCTCTGTAAGAAACTGCCAACTTTTTCATATAAATGAGACACGGTCCGAGCGGGGCTCGAACCCATGACCATCAGTGATGATAGGTTACAGTGGTATACAAGTCAGCGACCTTAACCACTCGACCACAGAGGCTTCACCGACTAAACGCGAGGAAACTGCATTTTTCAACGAACTTTCTAATGCTATGCCTAATTCGGCAATCCTGTCACTAACGAATCTTTTTTCGGAAAACTGTGTTCCAAAGTCTTTGACTGCAGATTGGCCACAAGATTTGAGTAAACTATATGACCCCAATTTAGGTTGCAGATATTTGACCAGTGGTGAACTAGAGAAAGTCTGTGACACTACCATCATTGCCATTACTAAACAACAGACAGAACTTGTAGAAATGTCAATGCGAAAACAATCCAATAGTGTATTCTGGCACAAATACAGAACAGGGTGAATTACAGCATCAAAAATGCATGCTGTGTGCCACACAAAAGTAGATTCCCCATCTGTATCATTAGTGAAGCAGATATGTGCACCAACTACTGTTTTATTTACATCAGCAGCCACTGACTGGGGCACCAAGAAGGAAGCTGTGGCAAGGAAAGTATACATAGCTAAAATGAATGATGAACACACTAACTTTAAGTGCCAAGAAGCTGGACTTGTTTTGAACGAAAAGTACCCACAATTTGGTGCCAGTCTGGATGGCCATACTTCATGTGACTGTTGTGGGAAAGGCTGTTTAGAGATTAAATGCCCATTCAGTATGAAGGATAAACACCATCTCGATCTCTCTTGGCTACTGGATAGTCAGTCCAATAATACAAAACAACTAGAGAGGAGGCATCCGTATTATTCTCAGATACAAATGCAATTATTCATGTTTGACAGGCAATTCTGCAATTTCTTTGTGTGGAGCCCAAATGATGTTCACATGGAACGCATCTACCCGGACAAAGACTTCTGGACATCAATATCCGAGAAGGCATTAAACTTCCACAAGCAGGTTATTGTGCCCGAACTCGTTGCAAAGCAACATTCCATGAAATATGTGCTTCAATCAAAGGCAGCAGTTCAGTTCTCTTTAAACAAAATACTGTAATGTAACTATTATAACAGTATTACTCGTGGTAATTTATACACATTTCTCATAGCTCATGTTCTTACATTAGTTCAACCCTTTACTCATTGTATCTCTCTACACATGTAATGCAGATAGCTAACCGTATACTGACTAATCATTATCTATGGGAATGGATAAAGCCGTGGTATGATGGCTATATGTGACGATTGATTAATATGTATTATGGAATTTATGTAGAGTAATGGGTAAATCACAGGGTTGGCAATTTCCTGTGACTGCGAATACAGCAAATAACGGGCTTAACTAATTCCCTACCAACTGATTTTCAATATTTCAGTGAATGTTGTATTCTAATACTGCTACCAGTAGCAACATTGGCAATTGACCAGTTAATAGGAGTATTCACCTAGACGATTGTTAAAACTAATATGTACATGTATGGTGACCTCAGTTTCAACTTTTGTTGTTATTTTCTTGTTACAATGTACATTTGTAGGTTACTATATAGTATTTTGAATCTATTTCGTATTGCACCCAAGTAGACGATTTAAGCAATATCGCCCAAGAGGTGTAGCCTTGATTGTGATCTTGTCTGAAATATCACCACACGAATGCAATATGAAACGAGTATCAAAAGAGTGAAATATATTTTGTGATAACCGTTTTATTATATGTCCCTCGTTTAACATTAATGTTTTACGGTAAATTAATCATTTCTGTACTGTACATATTTATTTATTAACCTACATGCTATTTGAGGTCTGTATAATATGTCATTAAGCCCGATATACATGTACTGGACTTGTGTACATGTTTAAAGCGAGAAAAGTAGTCCTGCTACAGCTACATGTGCTATGGATTCTGAAAATGTTCAATGACATGTGATGCATGATATTGTACAAGATCTTGTAATTTTACACTGAAGAATACAAGATGTACATATGGTTTATGATGTGCATATATACTATAAATAAAATGTTGATCATTGAATGCTTTTTAGTGAATATTGTTGAAATCCAAATATACTCCCCACAGACATGAGAAATATGAATAAAGAGTGGCATTCTGTCAACATTGTATTATGTACATGTATTAAAAACAAGAAACATTGATGCATACTCAAGTTTGAGAGAGAACATACATATTGTGACAGGACTCAATCTTGCAACAGCTCAGTGGAAACCGCATCCATTTCACTAGAGTACATGTGAAACATGCCTCTGATTCAGTATTCTAATCAAAAGGAACTACAGATG
The DNA here is from genome assembly GCA_014843695.1 of Archivesica marissinica. Classification (NCBI taxonomy): domain Eukaryota; kingdom Metazoa; phylum Mollusca; class Bivalvia; order Venerida; family Vesicomyidae; genus Archivesica; species Archivesica marissinica. Next base: position 424,570 of record CM026392.1, on the reverse strand, counting down.
GGCATAAATTTGTCAGGCAGCAAGCCACCTTGATAAGTTTGTCAATGGTTGGAACACTTTCATCCTGTTTTAACTTAACAAACTCGAGAGGGATTATACCCTCAAAGATTCTAAATTTTCGCAACACTAACCCAATCACTCGTTCCACATGAATCCGGACAGATGCAATCTTTCCTGTTTTCTCAACTTCAAGTGGGTGGAGTTGTGATTTACCATGTGTGAAATTTGGGATCAACAGCTCAGCTTGATAGAAGTTTACTGCATCTTCTATGCAAAACCCTCTATCAACCATTACCACATCACCAGGGAGTAAATTGTTGAGCAGTCCACATTTTTCGGTAATATGTTTATCTGAGGTTCTGCCACCCCACCCATCTGAAATGTATGTAATAACGCCTTGTGGAGCTATTCCAATCAAGTACTTCACAGTCTGGTGATGTTTATAATTAGAATAGGTATACACTTTGTTCAGTGAACTGCTCGGCCGCTCCGTAAACAACTCGAAACAGTCCAGGATGACTACAACTTTCTGCCCAAATTCTTTCCTGAAGCACATAGGCATAGAAGTTCTTAAGTTTTCACGTGATGGCCACTGCACTAAGAAGTTCAATCTCACATATAGAACAGCTAGGGTGGCATGAAAACTCCTCTGCACAGTCGCAAGAGAAATGCTTAGCTGATCTGCTATGTCCTTAAACACATAGTTCATTCTCATTTTCACTAAACATAGAAGATATTCACTTTCCTTTGAAAGACATTTGTTGTTGTTGTTCATGTGTTCCTCAATTAGGTTAAACACTAATTTTAACACCATAACACTTGGCAGTCCGGTGTAGAAGGGAACTTTTTCAGGGTCATTAACATATGTCTGCATCTGATATAGCCCTTTCCTATTGACATGGAAGTTTGTACCATCATGTTTGTCATTTAATCGTGACCGTTGATCTTCTGCAGATATATCTGTCTGTGTTTCAGTACACTTGGCGTCATTCAACTCGTCAGTTTGTGATGGCGTTTCAATCTCAGGTGTACATATATTACCAGGTGCAGGTTCACTGAAATCTATATGCCTTTTCTTTAGTGCCTTCAATGATTGAATGGCATCAGATACTTTCCGTTTCTCCTTACGTTGACTGGCTCTTTTAAATCTGTCACTGGCTTGTGATGGCGCTACAATGCCATTTTCCCCCAAATGTAGCGATGGTAGCCATGAAGGATTACTTCTGTCGTGTAGATATGCCTTTGTCCCTGAAATGATGAGCAGTGTATTGAACAGTTTGAAAAGATCTGGCACATGGTGCATTGTCTAATTGATGGGCTATTATGGCAATATGAGTTCTTCACGGTAGCCACACCAATGCAGCCTATTGGGTTTTTTTTAAAACTTTATATATTTTACAACGATTGTGAAGCAAGTTTTAACAACTTATATTAATCACTCTCGTTGGCGCGAATGAAAGCGTAAATGTGGTCATTCGTGTGGGAGGAAACCGGACTACCTGGAGAAAACCCACATGTCCGATCTGGCGACCACCGTACCATCTCACATACTTCCCGGTCCGAGGATCGAACCCGGGTTGCATTGGTGAGAAACCTATTGGGTTATTGCAAACAATGTTGCCTGTTGGGGTAGTCGAAACCACCTCAGGTTTTGGTCGCCCCGCTCAATACTCCCCAATTGGTCAATACTAATGATAGATATATTGCTAGTCCATACTAGATGCAACAACTTTCTAGCCTAGTATCCTTGATCAAACATGCCTGGGCACAATTAACACAGAGCCCTTAAGGCAAAGCATTTAAATTCCATGTTGCCTCCTCTCTCTCGTGGCGATGGATTCCATCAGGAATGAGGTCTCGATACTGATTAATATAAGTTGTAAGAACTTGTTTCGCAATCGAACTAAAATAAAAATTTGTCTAAACTAAACTAATTAACACATCAGACTCTACAATGTGGATCAATTGTCCAGTATTGGTTACACATGTTTAATGCATAGACTATTATTCGCATATGAAAACTGACTCGGCTATGGTCCGACATCACTATACTGTATACATGTACACCATCCAATGCCCAGTTTCAATTTGAAGGAATATACAGTTCATTGGGGACATGCACATATTAATATATATATATTAAATTGAATAGCCTAATCGGACAACAATCCCATAGACATGGGAGGGGTCAAGAGATCGAGTGTCGGATTTAGAATTGAACGTTCCTGGGTTGGTACCCGACAAAAGTAGGTATGTGGTGTCATTGAGCAATGTGGCGTCTGTGATCCAGTGGTAAAGGGTTTGGAAACGAACAGTCCCGGGTTTGATACTTAGTCAGGCCATGTATGTAGTTGAGCAAGGCAAGGCACCTCACACACATTGCTTAGTACCGGTTAACCGCTTAGGTTGGCTAAGCATGTACAAGAAAACACATCTAGGTCCCTGCAAGGGTTTGCGCAAGGGGTTTGACATTAATGGAACATACATACAGTCACTCACTCACTGTACTCATTAGAGAATGAGATACATGGTACATTTCTACTTTAATTTTCTTATTAAACTCATTAATAGGAAATGGGACAAGTAACCCATAGTGCACAGGCAGACTCTGTATTTTTTAATTAAACAATAAAAGCGGTGACACCTACCTCCGACAAAGTGTTTCGAACAAACAATTGTCCTATCCCATTTCTCTTCGGTGGCGATGTCCTTTCGGGATATTGCTCCTTTCCATAAACGACGCCTTTCTAATGACAATTGTCGAGTCTCCTCACCTTGAGCAGTTAATATTTTCGGAACTTTAAAGAAACTAATGTATTTCTGTTCTCCTGGTCGATTTGAGCATCCAACAATACCGCAAATAGGCATTTTATACGATAATTTTCACTTTAGTTATAATTTAATTCTACGATCAGCGCTAGGGAAACAAAATGGCGGAGGAGTAAGTGCGCATGTTTGTGTGACGTCACATGAAAACAAAGGATAATGGATATGTCAATGAATATCAAATATATACTGGTAGGGAGGATCGAGCCAGAGTAGAAGTTGGACTTGCCACAAGAGTTGTCATGGACATGACATACAAAATTGCAGGTAGGTATCATATCATCAACATCGACAACTTCTTCACTAGTCCAGATCTATTACAACATCTTCTTACTCTGGAACGTATGCGAGAGGTACTGTTCGGCAAAACAGAAAAGGATACCCGAAAGATCTGTTTCCCAAAAAGGACCTAAAGAACAGAGGCGACTTTCTCACAGCTACAAAGGGGGGAGATGTTAGCTTGTGCATGGACAGACAAAAAGCTTACCAACTTCTTGTCCACTGCCGAGAATCCGTCGCAGGTTGATAGTCAAGTCGCAAGGAAGCTTCGCAATGGAACTCGTGATAACTTTCCTTGTCCGTCAGTTGTACCGGCATACAACGAGTACATGAATGGGGTAGATCGGGCTGATCAGATGCGAACCGAATATTCAACATATCGCACATCTCGGAAATGGTGGATATACATATTCTGGTTCCTGTTTGATGTTGCCGTGACAAATGCTTTCATCCTCATGAAAGAGTCACCAAACCACCAGCGACGTACCAAGGGGGGCAAGGAAAAAATCCGTACAATGAAAGACTTCCGACAGAACCTAGCAAAGCAGCTGATGTACAGGACCTCTTCAAGGAAAGTTCTAGCTCCCATGGATCCCCACGGAAACAGACATTTCCCAAGAAAAGCAAAGAAGGGGCGCTGTCGTGAATGTTCAAAGACGAAGAAGAGGAGCGAACCGTGTGTCAAGTGTGTGGCGTGTAATGTAAATTTGTGTATCGATTGCTTTCAGCCATACCACACAGCATTGGATCAGTGAGTGAGTATATAAAGTTTCAAAGTGAAAAATTGTAAAAAAGAAATAATAATAAAAAAACACAAAAAAATGTAGTATATTTATTAAATTTGAAATTTCAAGTAAATCTAATCATTTATCTACAGTTGAGCAACATAATCATTGGACAATTTACATGTACATAAATTTGGAGTTCGACCAACAATCCATCCATAGTAAATTAGTGCAAGAGTAGGCCTACATGTAAATCCATCAATATATCTATTATTATTGTGTTGTAAATAGTGTAAATATAATGTGTGTGAAATTCATTCATTGGATTAATAAGTGAAATGAGTAATAAATGAATTCTTCCTCCGTAAGTAATGTTTCATATTCACCCTGCTCAACCCTGTTTTGCATGATTTTACTTACTAATGATTTTATATAAAATATGGGGATTGTAAAAATAATGAATCAACAAGACATAGGTGAACATTTTAATTTATTCAGCATTAGAACATGAAAGATACATGCATTCAAAGTTAGCAAATTTAGTAACAATTCTAAATGAAACATTCTGATAAATCATCAATATTGATAAATTGCTCCAGGAATACAGGACTAAACTACTGATATCTGCTGTAGGAGTTAGATAAGAACTGGCTAACAGGAGCTTATCAGTAAATCAACACCAGGGCTGAATGAGTTAAAAAATGGGAAATGTATTTTCTAAGAATATTGTTCATACCAAGGTTTTGTGGCATCATGGAAATATAAAAAACTGCTTGTGAAGTGAAACTTTCTCTTTTAATCCTGGTACCATATCTGAATTTTGCGGTTCCAAGCCTGTACACCACACCCACGTAATGCCACCAAGATATACAGAACATGTGCTTACCAAAAATACTACTACAATTTGACCAATACAAAGCTTAAAATATCCTGTTCCGCATGCACAATATTATGCACCAAAATTCACAGAACTATTACCTCCCTTGATGTTATGCACCAATATCCACATAACTATATTACCTCCCCTGATGTTACGCACCGATATCCATAGAACTATGTTACCTGCCCTGGTGTTGTGCACCAATCTCCACATAACTATTACCTCCCCTGATGTTTAGCACCAATATCCACATAACTATTACCTCCCCTGATGTTTAGCACCAATATCCACAGAACTATTACCTCCCCTGATGTTTAGCACCAATATCCACAGAACTATTACCTCCCCTGATGTTTAGCACCAATATCCACAGAACTATTACCTCCCCTGATGTTTAGCACCAATATCCACAGAACTATTACCTCCCCTGATGTTTAGCACCAATCTCCACAGAACTATTACCTCCCCTGATGTTTAGCACCAATATCCACAGAACTATTACCTCCCCTGATGTTATGCATCAACATCCACATAACTAACTATATTACCTCCCCGGATGTTACGCACCAATCTCCACATAACTATTACCTCCCCTGATGTCAATAAATAGCTCTGCTATATACATGTACAGTGTATTATAGTGATGTTTATGAACTTGTCAATAAATAGCTCTGCTATATACATGTACAGTGTATTATACTGATATTTATGAATTTGTCAATACTGTTATATACAATGTATTATACTGATGTAAAGTCATGGTGCGAGATCCATCCTTCAGAAATAATTCATGGAACAGTTTTTCATGAACTCATTCTAATAATTCTACAGACTTTCTGTCAATTTACAGGAATTGGATTTACACTTCTTCTTCTTGTCGTAAATCCCACCAGTAGAAAAACAGTAGTTTTCAATTAGAGTTAGTCTTTGAATGCAACTTAATTTAATTGATCTGAAACACTTGTTTATCTAGGACCAATTAGAGGAGGCCATGTTATATATAATTTAGTTATATGTTATATGTTATATTTCGGGTTTTACGCCTGCATCAGCACCATTTTGGGCTATATCGCCGGCGGGCAGTTTACCTAACAACACCTTTCCTGGGCAGGCTCCAGCGGTTAACCAGTACTTGGGTGCACCAACCTCCGTAAGAAACTGCCAACTTTTTCATATAAATGAGACACGGCCTGAGCGGGGCTCGAACCCGTGACCATCAGTGATGACAGGTTACAGTGGTATACAAGTCAGCGACCTTAACCACTCGACCACGGAGGCGGACTATATATAATTTAGATTATTACTTAATGGGTAGTTATTTTATGTAGTATAATATGATAGTTAGGTCTCGTCTGTTAGCAACTGTTATTCAGTCAGGTAAGTACAGTCGATAATGAGTGATGTTAGGACTCGTTTCGAGCAGAGTTGTTTCCCTGACTGATCTCCAAGATTATGCCTAAAGTACAAGTAGGATCTCATGCAGCACCTTCGTTCTCGCACAGGTGAAAACAGGGCATCTTGTGATTAAGTGTACCTGGACCTCAGCTTCCAATATACATAAGGAGCAGGTGTTATCGACATCATGATTGTTGAACGTTCCCTTGAGAAAGCCACTGAGATGTCACATCTCTGGGTAGTATATCTTTCTGTCTGGGGTTGCTGCCAGCCAAGGAGATGTCACATTTCTGGGTAGTATATCTTTCTGTCTGGGGTTGCTGCCAGCCACTGAGATGTCACATCTCTGGGTAGTATATCTTTCTGTCTGGGGTTGCTGCCAGCCACGGAGATGTCACATCTCTGGGTAGTATATCTTTCTGTCTGGGGTTGCTGCTAGCCACGGAGATGTCACATCTCTGGGTAGTATATCTTTCTGTCTGGGGTTGCTGCTAGCCACTGAGATGTCACATCTCTGGGTAGTATATCTTTCTGTCTGGGGTTGCTGCCAGCCACGGAGATGTCACATCTCTGGGTAGTATATCTTTCTGTCTGGGGTTGCTGCTAGCCACTGAGATGTCACATCTCTGGGTAGTATATCTTTCTGTCTGGGGTTGCTGCTAGCCACTGAGATGTCACATCTCTGGGTAGTATATCTTTCTGTCTGGGGTTGCTGCCAGCCACTGAGATGTCACATCTCTGGGTAGTATATCTTTCTGTCTGGGGTTGCTGCCAGCCACTGAGATGTCACATCTCTGGGTAGTATATCTTTCTGTCTGGGGTTGCTGCCAGCCACTGAGATGTCACATCTTTGGATGGTATATTTTAGTTCATTCATGTTGTTGAATTACTGGCATAATTAGAATATGCTTAACAATTTCTTTAATCTTCAACTCCAGTTAATGGATTGGAAATGTATCAGATCATATAATGTACTTCTGCTTTCCTCTTTGGCACTGGAATACCCAGATACCTTTTATTTTGGATCCCCTTGGTATATGGAACGTCTGTGGCTGTGATGTGTAACCGGGTTCGTAGCCTCCCTTTTGATGTTGTGGGAATTAGCTCTTTGGGCTGACTACAAACAACGGTACAGTGGGGGGTCAACAGCTCTAAGTGTTGCCCAGATAATGTAGGCAAGATAAAAAACACTGTCCAATTTTCACTATTTTAATACTGTTTAACAGCTCTATTCAAGATGGCCAACTGTCTAGATTTTTCTATTAAATTATGTGGTAAGAATATATTATATCAACATGATAACTACAGCAACGCTTGTATTGTCAAATATAATAACGGCAATTCCATTTACAGAGACGTTTGCATTATCCAATGTATGGTAAAGTTTCCATAGTCAAATATAACATGACATTTGTAACAGTTTAAACTAACACCAAATAGTTCCAGTTACTGTATGTGTGTATTTTACGTTTATTTATCGTCGCTACCGGTTGCCCATATGAGCGACGCCTCCTGAAGAAATGAGTCATTTTAGATTTTTGGAGGATAGTGCAATGATACAGACAGAGACCCATTCCAGAATCTCCTCTGGTTCTTTTACGTGCACGGTGTACAGCACCGACACAAGACCTATTGTGACCTAATACAATTTGAAACCTTTGTGCTAATCTTTACAATTTATCTAATGCTTTTTCAAAAAGGGTTCCGAATCTAATAATTATACAGAAATAGAATATTTTACTTAATCTCAGAATGTCCTGATCATAGACAGAAATGAAACGCAACTTCATTTAACTTCTAAAATTAGGACTTCAACCAATGTAAAGACTTACACTATTTTAAGTCACACATTTTCAACATTAATTTATATGCCTTAAATTGTATTATTGATATAATAAAATATTGATTAATATTTCCTTATATACAATAGGTCTTTAACAATCCACTGTTATATATGTTTTGGCACACCCTCTGGGATAGCTTGGTACTCTATGCCAACTAGCACATTACAAAAAGTTAGGATACAGCAATCCCACCTTCATTGAACCATGAATAAATATGTCAAATATTAAATTGGCATTACAATATAACTTATTTTCTAAAACAATTTGTAACAACACTGTATACATATTATGGATACTTGCATACATGAATTAAATCTGACATGTACCATGTATTTGCACTACTTGCAATTTAAGTAATAAACATGTGTACTTTGTGAGGATCTTCATTCTTTCGTTGTGATTGGAAACATTTGGAAAATATAATATTACTTGAAAGTATGGAAATTATGGCAATATTCAGGTTGGGACAAATGTTAATTGCAAGAAATATGGTAGAATATTTCCCCCAGGATTATGACCTACTCTTTGACCTGATTACAATACACAATTAAAGATTACATACTATGGCCCAACGATAACGTGTTATTTACAAACATTACTATAAATAGTTTTCGACTAATCCAAATCAATATTTAGGGTGTATAAGATTAGATACATTTACATAAACTGAAATATTTCAAGTATATACAAATGTCAAGGAAATAGTGCAGTAAGATGTATCTACTTGCATCCATTATGTTTTGCGTTATGCGGTTCGAATCCTTGCAACAATAATTTTAAAACTCGTTCTATTTATTTTTGCACGGGGAAATCAAGATAAACGAAAATCAGGTAAGAAAATACTGAGTGAGAGTGTGTGTTTGAATTTGTATCTGTTTCAAATTTATTTCAAAATGACAGACGAAATTATTCACCATATTCAAATGACTCTAAAAAGATACTTCAACACGTTTATCAGGTTAAACGTCTGAAATAAATGTCTTGCTTTATCTGCATTTTTCGTTTTCATATTTATTCGTATAACTAATCCATTTTATTCTTGTATTTTCAGATATGCACAGAGGAGAAGGTTCGGGGTATATTGAACGTTCCGCTATCAGCACCATTGCAACATACGGCTTGCCTGACAGGTGTATCGGAGATGACAGTGTCCAGAATTATCCGACCGACTGATACGGGTGCACGCAAGCCAAGGATTGACAAACTGCAGCTAGACGACTTCGACCAGTGTGTCATACGAAGAACAGTGAATGATATGATCACAGGGAACAAAGTTCTGCCAACAGTGCCAACCTTGCACAAAGTACTGAGGGATTCAATACAATACAAAGGAGGCGAGGGAGCACCTGCGTCAGACCCTTTGCCAACTTGGCTTTAAATGGACTCGAATTTCATCCAACAGGAAAGTTCTGATTGAGCGGTCGAACTTTGTTGTTATGCGGGCACAGTTTCTTCGAAAGATGAAGCAACTGAGAGCTACCGGAAGACCGATAATATACACATTACACAGACGAAACATATATTCCTGCTGGACATTCTCTCAATAAATGTTGGCAGTCTGGTGACAATGCAACATCATGTTCCGTTCAACAAAGGAGAAAGTATCATCATTGTGCATGCGGGATCAGATAATGGATTTATCAAAGGAGCTGACCTGATCTTCAAATGTAAAAGCAAGAGCGCTGACTATCACGATGATATGAACTTCAAAACTTCAGGAAGTGGCTAGAACTCGAGCTAATTCCAAATTTACCTGCAAATTCAGTCTTAGTGATAGACAACGCACCATATTATAGCATCCAGGTAGATCGATGTCCGACGCAGGCAACAAGGAAAGCAGATATTCAGTCTTGGCTCCGCAGGAACGGTATGCAGATAACATGCTAAAGACCGAACTTCTACAGCTTTGTAAAAAGTACAAACCACAGCCAAAGTACCTTATTGATGAAATGTTAAGAAGTCACGGACATGAGTGTATTAGATTACAGCCATACCACGCCGACCTTAATATAATAGAATTGGTTTGGGCAAAAGTGAAGAGAAGTTGCAGAGCGAAATTTCTCGTTTAAGCTGGCCGATGTCCTGACATATGCCGAGGAAGTCATGGCGAATGTGACTGCTGGTTTCTGGAGTTTGTGTTGTAAACACGTGCAGGACATTGAACGCATGTATTGGGAACAAGATATTGCTATAGAACATGAAATGGAGAAAGTTGAGTTCCTAGTCGACTCGAATGATGAAGGAACAGATACTGCCTCCGAAGGGGACAACTCGGAAACCGACGCGGCTGACGCGAACTAGCTGATAATGATTTTCACAATTTAGTGCTTAATGTTTTCAGTTTGCAGTTACATGTATAATAATAAATAATTGTAAAATATAAATACGATATAGAGCATAACGATGATAAATAAAAAAATATTTTTGTAAAAGACAAAACAACTGAAAAAAGCAATGGTCAGTTTCCATTAAAAAAAAGATTGGTCAAAAGGATTTGAACCCATAACAAGCGTTTTGTTATTATACACAGTCTCGCCCTACGTCTTTAGACCATTGAGCTATTGAGTTTGTAGAAACATATGTATTCTTATATGAAATAAATAATCGTTTGTGCCCAGTCATGCATCCATAAATGATAATGCACTGCTTCTTTACCTGTTATCATAAAATTGGCCCCTGCTATCTTTTTCATGGGAATCACCAAGTTATTGTTGGGCCATTATACATCCATTTATTTACAGCATGCATGTTGATAGGAGGGCAGGCACTCTTTGTTTCTGCTTTCAAAGTAGATAAAGGAGGGTGTTATATATTTATAATCTGGGAACTAGATCATAACAACTAATGATCAACTATCAAACAATAACTAGCAAGCAAATCAACTCCTCTTTCAACTACACTACCATACTTAAAAGTCCTTGTGTATACTTCTCAGGAGACTGACTAAATAAGTTTATTTAAAGTCGCCACCTCATAAATGCATTTGGGCGACTAAATTAGCGAAGATGATTAAAAGGTCTAAAAATAGTTAATAAACTATTAAAATTACAATACTATGATGTTTAGAGGGCTACGGTATGTGGGTTGCATATAACTCAGAGTGTGTTTGGTTTTCATATCTCCCACTCCCGCTCGCACACAATTGTGTACCAACGGGGGTCGGAGGTAGACCTGGTGAATAAATTACTCGGTGCAATTACTAAGTCTAAGGAGATTTAGACACAGGTTGTTTAGTACACCGTTTGTTTTATAGCCGATTTATACTCTATGTCTTTGGTGTGTTAAAAACCGTATAAATATTTGTTTCTAAGTAGCATTCAATGCTAATATGGATACAAACTAGATCCACTTGACTCTAATATTAGAAGGTATAGAGCAAATAAGATAGAGCGCTCAGGAATGTGCACTGACTGACCTCTGCAAATGTAAACAAACAATTGAGAATTTTACGTTCTCGCGAACGAGAAAGAGATACGACAGGTGCCCGTTTACCTTGTATAATGCACAGCAGTATCGAAGTTGCTACGAAGATTAAAATTCATGGACTATCTTAATATGTATCTGTACTAAGATACTTAGTTGATTGATCCCAAGTACATATAGTTACTACCAGTCATATGTTCGATCACCCGTCTGACCCTAATAAAATTAACAGTCTTTCAGATGGGACGTAAAACCGAGGTCTTGTGTCGGTGCTTTACACCGTGCATGTAAAAGAACCAGAGGAGACTCTGTAATGGGTCTCTTGTATCATTGCACTATCCTCCAAAAATCTAAAATGACTAATCTCTTCAGGAGGCGTCGCTCACATGGGTAACCGGTAGCGACGATAAATAAACGTAAAACAAAACAAAAAATACAGGAGAACTCTCCTTCTGGGGTTTTATACAAGCAAAAGTGATACACGGTACTAACACTAAATCTAAATCTCCTACGCTATACAAGTGTCAACATGAGCAAAGGTGATACACGGTACTAACACTAAATCTAAATCTCCTTCGCTATACAAGTGTCAACATGAGCAAAAGTGATACACGGTACTAACACTAAATCTAAATCTCCTACGCTATACAAGTGTCAACATGAGCAAAAGTGATACAAGGTACTAACACTAAATCTAAATCTCCTTCGCTATACAAGTGTCAACATGAGCAAAAGTGATACTAACACTAAATCTAAACCTCCTTCGCTATACAAGTGTCAACATGAGCAAAAGTGATACTAACACTAAATCTAAATCTCCTTCGCTATACAAGTGTCAACATGAGCAAAAGTGATACTAACACTAAATCTAAACCTCCTTCGCTATACAAGTGTTAACATGAGCAAAAGTGATACACGGTACTAACACTAAATCTAAACCTCCTTCGCTATACAAGTGTTAACATGAGCAAAAGTGATACATGGTACTAACACTAAATCTAAATCTCCTTCGCTATACAAGTGTCAACATGAGCAAAAGTGATACTGACACTAAATCTAAATCTCCTTCGCTATACAAGTTGTCAACATGAGCAAAAGTGATACTAAATCTAAATCTCCTTCGCAATACAAGTGTCAACATGAGCAAAAGTGATAGTTTAGTTTATACAAATTTATTTTAGCTCGATTGCGAAACAAGTTCTTTCAACTTATATAAATCACTCTCGAGACCTCATTCCTGATGGAATCCATCGCCACGAGGGAGAGAAGAGGCAACGTGGAATTTAAATGCCTTGCCTAAGGACACAATCAAACTCCAGACCTTTCGCACCTGAAGCGAATGCGCATCCACTGTGCACCATCACGATACTAACACTAAATCTCCTTCGCTATATGAGTGTCAACCAGCCATTATTACTTGTAGTAATTTGGGAAGCTGTGAGAGTTGCTGTATTTAGTAAGCTTCATTCTGGAACAATCTATGAATATTTATGAGGCAATATTAAGAAGGGTCTATAAGCATTAGTGTTTCGATACTGAAACAGTAATCTTGGGATTACATAATTATGCTTGGCAGATTATATATGCTATTTTGGGGATTATCCCATTTGTTCCGTGGACGCCAGCATACAATGTCTGTCTAGCCAGTTTGATTCATTCTACGATATTTGTTGCAGATCGTTCTGTGAAGAACGTGTGAGACCAAGGTATGTAGTGTTTGGCTGTACTGTTATTACTGTGCCAGTCTCATATAGTTTCCTTCTGTTGCAATTTGGTGTTGATTACTCTTCTAATTATGAAACTCTTCCATGGATGTATGTATATGTATCGCTCACATGACTCAATTTTTACCCCGGGGTCACCATATTAACAAGTTTGAAAGAGCATTGTACATCGCTCATTCCTACCAAATGTTCCCAAGATCCGACCATGAGAAGATGCTTAACGAATTTGTGTAATTTTTAGACGATGGCCAATCTTATATTCGCGACAAACCTCCATTTTTACAAATCTTGAAAAGCTACACCCATGGACTGTAACTGTGAAATTTGGCTACCATTGGCCAAGTGGTATGGTTGAAGAAGAATTTTGAAATCTATAATAAAAGAACGATCTTTTGACCTTTCGTCAGCCATCTTGGATGACCAATTCATCTGATTTTGATAACAATTGCATCAGAGCAATCACCTTGTCAATACCTTCGATTTGATATATGACATGATCATATTCGCTCATTTCTCATAAAAGGTTGATCGTTTGACGGGAATCTTGGATGACTTAAACATCAGATTTTGATGAAATTACATTAGAATGATCGCTTTGTCGATACATTTGACTTGATATATGACCATAATTATTCAGTCAAATATAATATTTGACCCCTACTTGACCTCCCTCCCGGACCTCGTCTATTTTTCATCCAAGGGTCACCATTTGAACAACTTTGAAAGAGCATTGTACATCGATCATTCCTACCAAGATACGTCAAATTCCGGCTAGCAGTTGTGAGAAGAAGATACTTTAAGAATTTGTACTATTTTTAGACAGCTGCCATCTTGGACTACGTAGTGATGCGATTTTAAAAATTGTGTAATCCCCCACTAAAGCCATGGTCTCATAGAATGTACGTTGGTCTATGATGGGCTACGACGTCCAAATCCTACGATGGTAGACAATAAATTATTATGCTATTGCAATCGTAGGACTACGTATCGTAGCAGCTGGTCCAGTCAAGAAAATGAAGACCCAAGACCATGTCTGTGCCGACAACATCCATGTCAGAACCTCTGACGGAGGAACAGGAGACCAAGCTGGCGGAGTGGTTATTGGAACACCCAATCTTTTGGAAAGGATTTTGAGCAGGCTGAAATGAAGGCGCGGCTGTTGAATGACAAAGCAAAGACATTTGTTGGGCTGGATATATTGGGTCTACGTACATGGTTCACCACATAGAGAAGCAATTATGGGAGGTGGAGGGGCTGCAAGAACGTAAAGTCCGGGTCGGGAAGATCTCACGTCACAAGCAGGAACAAATGGGTTCTCGCCAACTTCTCCTGGTTGGAGCGCCACGTGGTAGTGAGGACACAGACATCCCAGTTGGGCGTGATATGTAGCTCCCCACGATAGATGACTATAATCAATCGTCTGACGACAGCGCCATACAGCCCCTACAGTAGCGTTTATTCCCAGTCTAACCAGCCCTGAACTTCCTGAACGGCAGTGGAGCAACTTCCAACACCTCGATGCAGTGGATCAAGGAAGCCAGTGATTATATATTATTCATTTGTTATTTTGTAATTTACCACTCTTCCTAGGAAAACCAGTACTAATTCCCCGTTTTAGATGATGTGCATTATATTTAC
>CM026392.1:345922-408836 GCA_014843695.1 Archivesica marissinica | reverse complement strand
AGATCCTACTGTATCCACACACCCATAGATCCTACTGTATCCACACACCCATAGATCCTACTGTATCCACACATCCATAGATCCTACTGTATCCACACACCCATAGATCCTACTGTATCCACACATCCATAGATCCTACTGTATCCACACATCCATAGATCCTACTGTATCCACACAATCCATAGATCCTACTGTATCCACACATCCATAGATCCTACTGTATCCACACATCCATAGATCCTACTGTATCCACACATCCATAGATCCTACTGTATCCACACATCCATAGATCCTACTGTATCCACACATCCATAGATCCTACTGTATCCACACATCCATAGATCCTACTGTATCCACACATCCATAGATCCTACTGTATCCACACATCCATAGATCCTACTGTATCCACACACCCATAGATCCTACTGTATCCACACATCCTACTGTATCCACACATCCATAGATCCTACTGTATCCACACACCCATAGATCCTACTGTATCCACATATCCATAGATCCTACTGTATCCACACATCCATAGGTCCTACTGTATCCACACATCCATATATCCTACTGTATCCACACATCCATAGATCCTACTGTATCCACACACCCATAGATCCTACTGTAAAACATACACCTGTAAATCAAGCATCAACATTTAAAGAAGGGAGAAGTTAATGTGAATATGGGAGAAGTTAATGTGAATATGGGAGAAGTTAATGTAAATATGGGAGAAGTTAATGTGAATATGGGAGAAGTTAATGTGAAAATGGGAGAAGTTAATGTGAAAATGGGAGAAGTTAATGTGAATATGGGAGAAGCTTAAGGTATACAAGAGAGAGGTTTACGGTATATAAGGGAGAAGTTTAATGTATACAAGAGAGAGGCATAAGGTATACAAGGGAGAGGTGTAAGGTATACAAGGGAGACGTTTAAGGTATAAAAGTATGAAGATTAAGAAATGCAAGAGAGTGTGTTGTTGTTCATGGTTTTAAAGTCGGACCAACATCTCTGGGTAGAACCACTGACCTTTCTGCGCGCCAGCTGGATAGCTTCCTGCCACAAAAGAAATTGACACTCCCAGTGGGATTCGAATATGCAGCTGTAAGGGACCAGTGATTTGAAGTTATCCATGTCATACAATATTCACTGGATCAAAATGATGGAAAACCATGTAAACTCTTGTTTGTTAATTTTATTCCACGTTGATCGTAGGTTTTAATTATTTTGATGATACCAAAGGTGCGTTGTGTATTTGGTATAATAGTCTATTGTACATTTATGGGATCCCAAATCACTCATTCATGAAATTACGCAATTGAGGCAGTTGAATGCGTGAAATATGTCACCGTGTCGTTGTATTTTGTATAATAATATAGATATTAGTTTATACAAATTGATTTTAGCTCAATTGCGAAACAAGTTCTTGCAACTTATGTATTAATCACTCTCGAGACCTCATTCCTGATGGGATCCATCGCCACGAGAGTGAGAGAAGAGGCAACATTGAATTTAAATGCCATCCCTAAGGGCATAATCGTAACGGCTCCAGCGGGGCTCGAACTCCGGGCCTGAATCGAATGCGCTGCCACTACGCTATCCTGACTTCCGAATAAAGTCAGCCATTTCAAATATTTACGGATAGACCAATACGATAACAGCATAGAAGATGTGAAAATGACTGGAAGTAATTATGATAAATAAGATGGACAGTGTACATAGAGGTTTATGTAGGATCAGGTTATATTTATTTATTGTACATACGGTAGCTTTGTTTTATTCCAAGTAATGGTGTTATCTATTAAATACAATGTATTTATATGTAAACTATTTGTGGTTTGTTTTCTTCATTGCATCCAGTAACGAATCTACTCTTAACATATTGCTGTGAGTAATACATTTATAAAGATTTATGTGCCACAGAACATCTACACTTGTGAGAGATATACAGTTCTAACTGTACCACAGAACATCTACACTTGTGAGAGGTATACAGTTCTAACTGTACCACAGAACATCTACACTTGTGAGAGGTATACAGTTCTAACTGTGCTACAGAACATCTACACTTGTGAGAGGTATACAGTTCTAACTGTACCACAGAACATCTACACTTGTGAGAGGTATACAGTTCTAACTGTGCTACAGAACATCTACACTTGTGAGAGGTATACAGTTCTAACTGTGCTACAGAACATCTACACTTGTGAGAGATATACAGTTCTAACTGTGCCACAGAACATCTACACTTGTGAGAGGTATACAGTTCTAACTGTACTACAGAACATCTACACTTGTGAGAGGTATACAGTTCTAACTGTGCTACAGAACATCTACACTTGTGAGAGGTATACAGTTCTAACTGTACTACAGAACATCTACACTTGTGAGAGGTATACAGTTCTAACTGTGCCACAGAACATCTACACTTGTGAGAGATATACAGTTCTAACTGTACTACAGAACATCTACACTTGTGAGAGGTATACAGTTCTAACTGTACCACAGAACATCTACACTTGTGAGAGGTATACAGTTCTAACTGTACCACAGAACATCTACACTTGTGAGAGGTATACAGTTCTAACTGTACTACAGAACATCTACACTTGTGAGAGATATACAGTTCTAACTGTACTACAGAACATCTACACTTGTGAGAGATATACAGTTCTAACTGTGCCACAGAACATCTACACTTGTGAGAGGTATACAGTTCTAACTGTGCCACAGAACATCTACACTTGTGAGAGGTATACAGTTCTAACTGTGCTACAGAACATCTACACTTGTGAGAGGTATACAGTTCTAACTGTACTACAGAACATCTACACTTGTGAGAGGTATACAGTTCTAACTGTGCCACAGAACATCTACACTTGTGAGAGATATACAGTTCTAACTGTACTACAGAACATCTACACTTGTGAGAGGTATACAGTTCTAACTGTACCACAGAACATCTACACTTGTGAGAGGTATACAGTTCTAACTGTGCCACAGAACATCTACACTTGTGAGAGGTATACAGTTCTAACTGTACCACAGAACATCTACACTTGTGAGAGGTATACAGTTCTAACTGTGCTACAGAACATCTACACTTGTGAGAGGTATACAGTTCTAACTGTGCTACAGAACATCTACACTTGTGAGAGGTATACAGTTCTAACTGTGCCACAGAACATCTACACTTGTGAGAGATATACAGTTCTAACTGTACTACAGAACATCTACACTTGTGAGAGATATACAGTTCTAACTGTACTACAGAACATCTACACTTGTGAGAGATATACAGTTCTAACTGTACTACAGAACATCTACACTTGTGAGAGGTATACAGTTCTAACTGTACTACAGAACATCTACACTTGTGAGAGGTATACAGTTCTAACTGTACCACAGAACATCTACACTTGTGAGAGATATACAGTTCTAACTGTACTACAGAACATCTACACTTGTGAGAGGTATACAGTTCTAACTGTACCACAGAACATCTACACTTGTGAGAGATATACAGTTCTAACTGTACTACAGAACATCTACACTTGTGAGAGATATACAGTTCTAACTGTACTACAGAACATCTACACTTGTGAGAGATATACAGTTCTAACTGTACTACAGAACATCTACACTTGTGAGAGATATACAGTTCTAACTGTACTACAGAACATCTACACTTGTGAGAGGTATACAGTTCTAACTGTACTACAGAACATCTACACTTGTGAGAGATATACAGTTCTAACTGTACTACAGAACATCTACACTTGTGAGAGGTATACAGTTCTAACTGTACTACAGAACATCTACACTTGTGAGAGATATACAGTTCTAACTGTACTACAGAACATCTACACTTGTGAGAGGTATACAGTTCTAACTGTACTACAGAACATCTACACTTGTGAGAGATATACAGTTCTAACTGTACTACAGAACATCTACACTTGTGAGAGGTATACAGTTCTAACTGTGCTACAGAACATCTACACTTGTGAGAGGTATACAGTTCTAACTGTGCTACAGAACATCTACACTTGTGAGAGGTATACAGTTCTAACTGTGCCACAGAACATCTACACTTGTGAGAGGTATACAGTTCTAACTGTACTACAGAACATCTACACTTGTGAGAGGTATACAGTTCTAACTGTACTACAGAACATCTACACTTGTGAGAGGTATACAGTTCTAACTGTACTACAGAACATCTACACTTGTGAGAGGTATACAGTTCTAACTGTGCTACAGAACATCTACACTTGTGAGAGGTATACAGTTCTAACTGTACTACAGAACATCTACACTTGTGAGAGATATACAGTTCTAACTGTGCTACAGAACATCTACACTTGTGAGAGGTATACAGTTCTAACTGTGCTACAGAACATCTACACTTGTGAGAGGTATACAGTTCTAACTGTGCTACAGAACATCTACACTTGTGAGAGGTATACAGTTCTAACTGTGCTACAGAACATCTACACTTGTGAGAGGTATACAGTTCTAACTGTGCCACAGAACATCTACACTTGTGAGAGGTATACAGTTCTAACTGTGCTACAGAACATCTACACTTGTGAGAGATATACAGTTCTAACTGTACTACAGAACATCTACACTTGTGAGAGGTATACAGTTCTAACTGTGCCACAGAACATCTACACTTGTGAGAGGTATACAGTTCTAACTGTGCTACAGAACATCTACACTTGTGAGAGATATACAGTTCTAACTGTGCTACAGAACATCTACACTTGTGAGAGGTATACAGTTCTAACTGTGCCACAGAACATCTACACTTGTGAGAGGTATACAGTTCTAACTGTGCCACAGAACATCTACACTTGTGAGAGGTATACAGTTCTAACTGTGCTACAGAACATCTACACTTGTGAGAGATATACAGTTCTAACTGTACTACAGAACATCTACACTTGTGAGAGGTATACAGTTCTAACTGTACTACAGAACATCTACACTTGTGAGAGATATACAGTTCTAACTGTACTACAGAACATCTACACTTGTGAGAGGTATACAGTTCTAACTGTGCCACAGAACATCTACACTTGTGAGAGGTATACAGTTCTAACTGTGCCACAGAACATCTACACTTGTGAGAGGTATACAGTTCTAACTGTGCCACAGAACATCTACACTTGTGAGAGGTATACAGTTCTAACTGTACTACAGAACATCTACACTTGTGAGAGGTATACAGTTCTAACTGTGCCACAGAACATCTACACTTGTGAGAGGTATACAGTTCTAACTGTGCCACAGAACATCTACACTTGTGAGAGGTATACAGTTCTAACTGTACTACAGAACATCTACACTTGTGAGAGGTATACAGTTCTAACTGTGCCACAGAACATCTACACTTGTGAGAGGTATACAGTTCTAACTGTAATGAAGAACCCTATAAATAACACATGGTATTGTGTACTTGCACTGGTCAAATAGGCAAGTTATACATGGTATTGTGTACTTGCACTGGTCAAATAGGCAAGTTATACATGGTATTGTGTACTTGCACTGGTCAAATAGGCAAGTTATACATGGTATTGTGTACATGCACTGGTCAAATAGGCAAGTTATACATGGTATTGTGTACATGCACTGGTCAAATAGGCAAGTTATACATGGTATTGTGTACATGCACTGGTCAAATAGGCAAGTTATACATGGTATTGTGTACATGCACTGGTCAAATAGGCAAGTTATACATGGTATTGTGTACTTGCACTGGTCAAATAGGCAAGTTATACATGGTATTGTGTACATGCACTGGTCAAATAGGCAAGTTATACATGGTCTTGTGTACATGCACTGGTCAAATAGGCAAGTTATACATGGTATTGTGTACATGCACTGGTCAAATAGGCAAGTTATACATGGTATTGTGTACATGCACTGGTCAAATAGGCAAGTTATACATGGTATTGTGTACATGCACTGGTCAAATAGGCAAGTTATACATGGTATTGTGTACATGCACTGGTCAAATAGGCAAGTTATACATGGTATTGTGTACATGCACTGGTCAAATAGGCAAGTTATACATGGTATTGTGTACATGCACTGGTCAAATAGGCAAGTTATACATGGTATTGTGTACATGCACTGGTCAAATAGGCAAGTTATACATGGTCTTGTGTACTTGCACTGGTCAAATAGGCAAGTTATACATGGTATTGTGTACTTGCACTGGTCAAATAGGCAAGTTATACATGGTATTGTGTACTTGCACTGGTCAAATAGGCAAGTTATACATGGTATTGTGTACTTGCACTGGTCAAATAGGCAAGTTATACATGGTATTGTGTACTTGCACTGGTCAAATAGGCAAGTTATACATGGTATTGTGTACTTGCACTGGTCAAATAGGCAAGTTATACATGGTATTGTGTACTTGCACTGGCCAAATAGGCAAGTTATACATGGTATTGTGTACTTGCACTGGCCAAATAGGCAAGTTATACATGGTCTTGTGTACATTTTATCAACCCGTCTTATTTGCGGGTGCGTGCCAAAACCCACATATTTCTGGACCAGGGGTTCGCCTTATATGCGAGTATGAGCGGTAAGGCGTCTTCAATGAACCCCGTTTGAATTCTGATATGATAATTATTAATGCATAATTATCTTGTTGTGACAGACCACCTGCCAACAAACATCATATGCGTGATGGACATGTATTACATACATATGTGTGATGGACATGTATTACATACATATGTGTGATGGACATGTATTACATACATATGTGTGATGGACATGTATTACATATATATGTATGATGGACATGTATTACATATATATGTGTGATGGACATGTATTACATACATATGTGTGATGGACATGTATTACATATATATGTGTGATGGACATGTATTACATATATATGTGTGATGGACATGTATTACATATATGTGTGTGATGGACATGTATTATATATATATGTGTGTGATGGACATGTATTACATATATAGGTGTGATGGACATGTATTATATATATATGTGTGATGGACATGTATTACATATATATGTGTGATGGACATGTATTATATATATATGTGTGATGGACATGTATTACATATATATGTGTGATGGACATGTATTATATATATATGTGTGATGGACATGTATTACATATATATGTGTGATGGACATGTATTACATATATATGTGTGATGGACATGTATTATATATATATATATGTGTGATGGACATGTATTACATATATATTGTGTGTGATGGACATGTATTATATATATATATATGTGTGTGATGGACATGTATTACATATATATGTGTGATGGACATGTATTACATATATATGTGTGTGTGATGGACATGTATTATATATATATATATATGTGTGTGATGGACATGTATTACATATATATGTGTGATGGACATGTATTATATATATATATATGTGTGATGGACATGTATTATATATATATATATGTGTGATGGACATGTATTACATATATATGTGTGATGGACATGTATTATATATATATATATGTGTGATGGACATGTATTACATATATAGGTGTGATGGTCATGTATTATATATATATGTGTGATGGACATGTATTACATATATATAATATATATATGTGTGTGTGTGTGTGTGTGTGTGTGTGTGTGTGAGTGGTAGATATTTATGTCTCACTTCCTGGACATTTGTCATATTTGCATATACAATTCAATGTTTCTCCAAATAAAATAAAACTCGATAATATTTTTGCAAGTTTTATTGTCAGACAATTTATCTAGTTGATCCCAAATCTTATTGTTATATTACAAAACACGAGGCATGCATTTATATACAAAATAAACAACACACGAGGCATGCATTTATATACAAAATAAACAACACACGAGGCATGCATTTATATACATAAACACAACACACATCATATACGAAATAAACAACACACATCATATACGAAATAAACAACATCAATTATATAAGAGATAGACACCACTTACATCTAACCACATAACAAACAAGACACGTATAATAAACATGACACATATAATAAACAAGGCACGTATAATAAACAAGACACGTATAATAAACAAGAAACATATAATAAACATGACACATATAATAAACAAGACACATATAATAAACATGACACATATAATAAACATGACACATATAATAAACATGACAAGTATAATAAACAAGACAAGTATAATAAACAAGACATGTATAATAAACATGACACATATAATAAACAAGACACGTATAATAAACAAGACACATATAATAAACATGACACATATAATAAACATGACACGTATAATAAACATGACACATATAATAAACATGACACATATAATAAACATGACATGTATAATAAACATGACACATATAATAAACATGACACATATAATAAACATGACATGTATAATAAACATGACACATATAATAAACATGACACATATAATAAACAAGACACATATAATAAACATGACATGTATAATAAACATGACACATATAATAAACATGACACATATAATAAACAAGACACAAGATTTTATTTTTTGACCCCGGATGATCCAATATCGAACTTGACCTAGATTTATATATAATTCTGACCATGTCTCATAAAGATTAGGTAAACATTGTGACCTCTAGCGACTACATAAGGTTTTCCTATTCTTTGACCTAGTGACATAGTTTTTGACCCCGGATGACCCAATATCGAACTAGATCTAGATTTTTGTAAAGATGATCATTGTAACCAAGTTTAGGTCAAAATGTTGACCTCTAGTGTCTACACAAGGTTTTCCTATGATTTGACCTAGTGACCTAGTTTTTGACCCCAGATGACCCAAATTGAACTCAACCTAGATTTTGTAGAGATGATCATTGTGATCAAGTTTCATAATGATTAGGCCAAAACATGAACGCCACATGTGACTTTGACCTTTGAGATATCAACAATTTTTTCTCTCTCACGACACACCGTCTTAAAGTGGTGAACAATTATGCCACGTTATTTCAAAATCGTAAGATAGATGATAAAGTTACAGTCCGGACAAATGATGTTTGACCTCTAAGTGTGACCTTGACCTTTGAGATATCGATAATTCTTTTCCGCAGAATATATCGTCTCATGGTGGTGAACAATTGTGCCAAGTTATTTTAAAATCGGACAAAAAAATTGGTGACGGACTGACGGAGGGTAAACCTATAGTCCCCACCGGTGACCGGTAGGGGACTAATAAACAGGACACGTATAATAAACAGAGGTTACAGTTTTTATGTAAACTATGTTTTGTACAATATAGGATCTATGTAAACTACCGGTATGTATCACAAAAGCTCACCTTGCGCAGTTTGAGCTCTGGTGAACTACTAAACAATACACATTATATAAGAAACAGCCGCATGACGGACACCGGACAAAAGGTAATCACAAAAGCTCACCTTGCGCAGTTTGAGCTCTGGTGAACTATTAAGCAATACAATATAAACTACACAATATAAACTACACAAGAAATAAACAACACAAGATACAAACTACACAATATAAACTACACAAGATACAAACTACACAATATAAACTACACAATATAAACTACACAAGAAATAAACAACACAAGAAACAAACTACACAAGAAACAAACTACACAATATAAACTACACAAGAAACAAACTACACAATATAAACTACACAAGAAACAAACTACACAATATAAGCTACACAAGAAATAAACTACACAATATAAACTACACAAGAAATAAACAACACAATATAAACTACACAAGAAATAAACAACAATATAAACTACACAAGAAACAAACTACACAAGAAATAAACAACACAAGAAATAAACTACACAAGATATAAACTACACAAGATACAAACTACACAATATAAACTACACAATATAAACTACACAAGAAATAAACAACACAAGAAACAAACTACACAAGAAACAAACTACACAAGAAACAAACTACACAATATAAACTACACAAGAAACAAACTACACAATATAAGCTACACAAGAAATAAACTACACAATATAAACTACACAAGAAATAAAAAACACAATATAAACTACACAAGAAATAAACAACAATATAAACTACACAAGAAACAAACTACACAAGAAATAAACAACACAAGAAATAAACTACACAATATAAACTACACAAGAAACAAACTACACAAGAAATAAACAACACAAGAAATAAACTACACAAGAAATAAACTACACAATATAAACTACACAAGATACAAACTACACAAGAAACAAACTACACAAGAAATAAACTACACACATTATATAAGCCACATGTATATAAAAAATAAACAATATTACATAAAATATAGCGGATGTAAACAACATAAACAAAATGCATATATAAACAGCATGCACACATACATTTGTTAGATTTCTGGAGTCCAGAATATATGTCACGATTTTGTTATACAATGTGTTGTAATATACCATGATACACGTTAATATAACAGAGCTCAAATATACAATATCTAACAGTAATATATGTGTATTCAAACACAAGATCTAACAGAGCTCAAATATACAATAACTAACAGTAATATATGTGTATTCAAACACAAGTTCTAACAGAGCTCAAATATACAATAACTAACAGTAATATATGTGTATTCAAACACAAGTTCTAACAGAGCTCAAATATACAATAACTAACAGTAATATATGTGTATTCATACACAAGTTCTAACAGAGCTCAAATATACAATAACTAACAGTAATATATGTGTATTCAAACACAAGTTCTAACAGAGCTCAAATATACAATAACTAACAGTAATATATGTGTATTCAAACACCAGTTCTAACAGAGCTCAAATATACAATAACTAACAGTAATATACGAGTATTCAAACACAAGTTCTAACAGAGCTCAAATATACAATAACTAACAGTAATACATGTGTATTCAAACACAAGTTCTAACAGAACTCAAATACACAATAACTAACAGTAATATATGTGTATTCAAACACCAGTTCTAACAGAGCTCAAATATACAATAACTAACAGTAATATATGTATATTCAAACACAAGTTCTAACAGAGCTCAAATATACAATAACTAACAGTAATATATGTGTATTCAAACACAAGTTCTAACAGAACTCAAATATACAATAACTAACAGTAATACATGTGTATTCAAACACAAGTTCTAACAGAGCTCAAATATACAATAACTAACAGTAATATATGTGTATTCAAACACAAGTTCTAACAGAGCTCAAATATACAATAACTAACAGTCCTCTCTTCCCCTCCTCCCTCCTTCCCTCTCTCTCTCTCTCTCAGCCATCTCCTGTCAATGCTACATCTACTATACAATAACATTGTATTATCCTACAATAACACAGAGCCATCTCCCATCAATGCTACATCTACTATACAATAACATTGTATAATCCTACAATAACACGGAGCTATCTACTATACAATAACACAGAGCTATCTCCCACCAATGCTACATCTACTATACAATAACATTGTATAATCCTACAATAACAGAGCTATCTCCCATCAATGCTACATCTACTATACAATAACATTGTATAATCCTACAATAACACAGAGCTATCTCCCATCAATGCTACATCTACTATATAATAACATTGTATAATCCTACAATAACACAGAGCCATCTCCCATCAATGCTACATCTACTATACAATAACACAGAGCCATCTCCCGTCAATGCTACATCTACTATACAATAACATTGTATAATCCTACAATAACACAGAGCCATCTCCCATCAATGCTACATCTACTATACAATAACATTGTATAATACTACAATAACACAGAGCCATCTCCCATCAATGCTACATCTACTATACAATAACATTGTATAATCCTACAATAACACAGAGCCATCTCCCATCAATGCTACATCTACTATGCAATAACATTGTATAATCCTACAATAACACAGAGCCATCTCCCATCAATGCTACATCTACTATACAATAACACAGAGCCATCTCCCATCAATGCTACATCTACTATACAATAACACAGAGCCATCTCCCGTCAATGCTACATCTACTATACAATAACATTGTATAATCCTACAATAACACAGAGCCATCTCCCATCAATGCTACATCTACTATACAATAACACAGAGCCATCTCCTAGCAATGCTACATCTACTATACAATAACACAGAGCCATCTCCCGTCAATGCTACATCTACTATACAATAACACAGAGCCATCTCCCGTCAATGCTACATCTACTATACAATAACACAGAGCCATCTCCTAGCAATGCTACATCTACTATACAATAACACAGAGCCATCTCCTAGCAATGCTACATCTACTATACAATAACACAGAGCCATCTCCCGTCAATGCTACATCTACTATACAAAAAACTTGTGCGAACATTTTTCTACTTCATTGAAGTATAAGGCGATCTAAAGATAACGACCTATATACTACTGGTAGTATTTAACTGATAGTACTACTTTCCTCTAAAATCTCGTGCAAAAAATACTTTAATCATTGAGGCTCATGAATGAAATTACACAACGACCTACAGACGACATTTTTCATAAAGTTAGATTTTTCATACATATGAATGAGCTAGCATGAGAAATACTCGTATCCATTTATCTGCTTTCAAATGATCCATTTCAAAGTTCATACAGACACGCTACTCCGAAACTACTCCATTATAAACCAGGTTTTCATGTTTTCACTTTTTCACAATACATGTATATGTATTTTATCTGTATAATTATGCTATAAGCATCAGCTGATGTCTTAATGCAATAAATGTTGTTGTTGTTGTTGTATACAATAACACAGAGCCATCTCCTAGCAATGCTTCATCGACTCACAGCAACCAATAGCCCTGCACATCTATCCTAGGACATTCCCTCCATAATATATATATATATAAACCAGTTAAACAGGGTTATCAGTGCCTAAAACATGGTATCTAACTATGTATTCATTAAACAACTTTCTGGTTACTTTGGTGTTTTATTGCATTATTTAATAGTTTGTTCACATCAGTGGTGATTTGGCATCTAGGATGACTTTAACTTGGCCTGAAGATTGTATTCCAACAGCAAAACGGCGACCACAGTAGCCTGTATGTTGTGCGATCTGAAATAAATAATGATAAATACAAGAAGTTGGAATAGAGAATATTTGCTCCCATCACAGCTGTTCCTTATTAAGGAGAACTAGGTTCAGTATCAGGAATTTAAACTTTCAATACAATTTGATTATGCACAACACACATACTTGTATGTTTCCTTTAACAAGGGAAACATTTTCAGGAACAATGCTTAAAGTGTCATTCATGAAGTAATGTCATATAGCTTGGTTATTGTGGAATAACTGTCCTAGGAGGGTCATTCATGAAGTAATGTCATACAGCTTGGTTATTGTGGTATAACTGTCCTAGGAGGGTCATTCATGAAGTAATGTCATATAATTTGGTTATTGTGGAATAACTGTCCTAGGAGGGTCATTCATGAAGTAATGTCATATAACTTGGTCATTGTGGAATAACTGTCCTAGGAGGGTCATTCATGAAGTAATGTCATATAACTTGGTCATTGTGGAATAACTGTCCTAGGAGGGTCATTCATGAAGTAATGTCAAATAGCTTGGTTTTTGTGGACTAACTGTCCTAGGAGGGTCATTCATGAAGTAATGTCATATAGCTTGGTTACTGTGGAATAACTGTCCTAGGAGGGTCATTCATGAAGTAATGTCAAATAGCTTGGTTTTTGTGGACTAACTGTCCTAGGAGGGTCATTCATGAAGTAATGTCATATAGCTTGGTTATTGTGGAATAACTGTCCTAGAAGGGTCATTCATGAAGTAATGTCATATAGCTTGGTTATTGTGGAATAACTGTCCTAGGAGGGTCATTCATGAAGTAATGTCATATAACTTGGTTATTGTGGAATAACTGTCCTAGGAGGGTCATTCATGAAGTAATGTCATATAGCTTGGTTATTGTGGTATAACTGTCCTAGGAGGGTCATTCATGAAGTAATGTCATATAGCTTGGTTATTGTTGTATAACTGTCCTAGGAGGGTCATTCATGAAGTAATGTTATATATCTTGGTTATTGCGGTATAACTGTCCTAGGAGGGTCATTCATGAAGTAATGTCATATATCTTGGTTATTGCGGTATAACTGTCCTAGGAGGGTCATTCATGAAGTAATGTCATATAGCTTGGTTATTGTTGTATAACTGTCCTAGGAGGGTCATTCATGAAGTAATGGCATATAACTTGGTTATTGTATGTATATTTCCCGTATTGTTTATATAATACAGAGCTGATGTACTATAATTGAGATATGGATATTTTGTGGGTGATTTACGTTTATCTATGGTCGCTACCAGCTCCCATATGAGCGACGCCTCTGAAGAGATTAGTCAATTTAGATTTTGGAGGATAGTGCAATGAGAGACAGAGTCCCATTCCTCTGGTTCTATTACGTGCAAGGTGTAAAGCACCGACACTAGACCTCAGTTTAAAGTCCAATTTGAAAGACTTAATATTATTAGGGTCAGATGGGGTATCAAACCCGTGATCCCTAGATTCGCAATGCAACGTGTTAACAATTCGACTACTTACCCGTCTGTGACACAATATATGATCAATACAAAATAGGTTTAATGGTTCTAGAAATGTGTGATAATTGATCTACAGTCAATCCCTGTCTTAAGCACAAGTTAAGGGAATAACAGAAAGTGGCTGCTTAGCACAGGTGGCAGCTTAATAGAGGTTAAATGTATAGCAAAACAACATATTGGGAATCTGGAAACTGGCTGCTTAATACAGGTTGGCTGTTATGGATATTTCCCGTATTGTTTATATATAATAGAGCTGATGTACTATAATTGAGATATGGATATTTCCCGTATTGTTTATATATAATAGAGCTGATGTACTATAATTGAGATATGGATATTTCCCGTATTGTTTATATATAATAGAGCTGATGTACTATAATTGAGATATGGATATTTCCCGTATTGTTTATACATTATAGAGCTGATGTACTATAATTGAGATATGGATATTTCCCGTATTGTTTATATATAATAGAGCTGATGTACTATAATTGAGATATGGATATTTCCCGTATTGTTTATACATTATAGAGCTGATGTACTATAATTGAGATATGGATATTTCCCGTATTGTTTATATATAATAGAGCTGATGTACTATAATTGAGATATGGATATTTCCCGTATTATTTATACATTATAGAGCTGATGTACTATTGAGAAATGGGTCCAAGACACAACATTATGAATATTAAACAGTCATAGACAATCAAAACTGTAAAAAATGTATTTCTAAGTTTATATTAATGATTCCCTCATTTGAAGGATTATTTTGTGTGTATACGATAAACATAGAGAGTGATACAATTACACATGCATCTATGCCACCTACAACTTTATAACATAGAGAGTGATACAATTACACATGCATCTATGCCACCTACAACTTTATAACATAGAGAGTGATACAATTACACATGCATCTATGCCACCTACAACTTTATAACATAGAGAGTGATACAATTACACATGCATCTATGCCACCTACAACTTTATAACATAGAGAGTGATACAATTACACATGCATCTATGCCACCTACAACTTTATAACATAGAGAGTGATACAATTACACATGCATCTATGCCACCTACAACTTTATAACATAGAGAGTGATACAATTACACATGCATCTATGCCACCTACAACTTTATAACATAGAGAGTGATACAATTACACATGCATCTATGCCACCTACAACTTTATAACATAGAGAGTGATACAATTACACATGCATCTATGCCACCTACAACTTTATAACATAGAGAGTGATACAATTACACATGCATCTATGCCACCTACAACTTTATAACATATCATATTATTCATCACTTTTTCTGAGAGCATCATAAGTCATGGAGAAAGTGGTGAATGATGATATCATATTGTTAGCTGCTTTGGTCACCGAGTCTCCAATATTGTCTTTCTTTATCGATATACCCCAGGGACGACAGGTTTATCGATATACCCCAGGGAAGACAGCTTTATTGATATGCCCCAGGGACGACAGCTTTATCGATATACCCCAGGGACGACAGGTTTATCGATATACCCCAGGGAAGACAGCTTTATCGATATACCCCAGGGACGACAGCTTTATCGATATACCCCAGGGACGACAGGTTTATTGATATACCCCAGGGACTACAGGTTTAGCGATATACCCCAGGGACGACAGGTTTATCGATATACTCCAGGGACGACAGGTTTATCGATATACCCCAGGGACGACAGGTTTATCGATATACCCCAGGGAAGACAGCTTTATCGATATACCCCAGGGAAGACAGCTTTATCGATATACCCCAGGGACGACAGCTTTATCGATATACCCCAGGGACGACAGGTTTATCGATATACCCCCAGGGACGACAGGTTTATCGATATACCCCAGGGACGACAGGTTTATCGATATACCCCAGGGACGACAGGTTTATCGATATACCCCAGGGACGACAGGTTTATCGATATACCCAGGTTTATCGATATACCCCAGGGAAGATAGGTTTATCGATATACCCCAGGGACGACAGGTTTATCGATATACCCCAGGGAAGACAGCTTTATCGATATACCCCAGGGAAGACAGGTTTATCGATATACCCCAGGGATGACAGCTTTATCGATATACCCCAGGGACGACAGGTTTATCGATATACCCCAGAGACGACAGGTTTATCGATATACCCCAGCGACGACAGCTTTATCGATATACCCCAGGGAAGACAGCTTTATCGATATACCCCAGGGAAGACAGCTTTATCGATATACCCCAGGGACGACAGGTTTATCGATATACCCCAGGGATATACCCCAGGGACGACAGCTTTATTGATATACCCCAGGGACAACAGGTTTATCGATATACCCCAGGGACGACAGCTTTATCGATATACCCCAGGGACGACAGCTTTATCGATATACCCCAGGGACGACAGGTTTATCGATATACCCCAGGGAAGACAGGTTTATCGATATACCCCAGGGAAGACAGGTTTATCGATATACCCCAGCTTTATCGATATACCCCAGGGACAACAGGTTTATCGATATACCCCAGGGACGACAGCTTTATCGATATACCCCAGGGACGACAGCTTTATCGATATACCCCAGGGACGACAGGTTTATCGATATACCCCAGGGAAGACAGGTTTATCGATATACCCCAGGGAAGACAGGTTTATCGATATACCCCAGCTTTATCGATATACCCCAGGGACAACAGGTTTATCGATATACCCCAGGGACGACAGCTTTATCGATATACCCCAGGGACGACAGCTTTATCGATATACCCCAGGGACGACAGGTTTATCGATATACCCCAGGGAAGACAGGTTTATCGATATACCCCAGGGAAGACAGGTTTATCGATATACCCCAGCTTTATCGATATACCCCAGGGACAATAGCTTTATCGATATACCCCAGGGACAACAGCTTTATCGATATACCCCAGGGACAACAGCTTTATCGATATACCCCAGGGAAAACAGCTTTATCGATATACCCCAGGGACAACAGCTTTATCGATATACCCCAGGGACAACAGCTTTATCGATATACCCCAGGGACGACAGCTTTATCGATATACCCCAGGGACAACAGCTTTATCGATATACCCCAGGGACGACAGCTTTATCGATATACCCCAGGGACAACAGCTTTATCGATATACCCCAGGGACAACAGCTTTATCGATATACCCCAGGGACGACAGCTTTATCGATATACCCCAGGGACGACAGCTTTATCGATATACCCCAGGGACGACAGCTTTATCGATATACCCCAGGGACGACATGTTTATCGATTACACCTCCTTATGTAATATTACTTTACAAAATTTAATACATGTACATTTTTTTGGGTTGTCTATCGGAAAATAACTCCACGACCTGAACCAATCCTGTGGTTCAAGTTGTGATAGCACAGTGGTAGCGAGTTTGCTTCAGTTGTCAGAGGGCAGGAGTTTGCGCCCAGCTGTAAGATGTTTCGATGAGAGTAGGACAAACACCCGGACATATTCTCCCCCAAGTTTATTGACACCATTAAACGTGACCCCCCCCCTTATAAACACCCTGGTATTATATAATCAGCCTTAACTTTACATTTTCTTCTTACAATATGAGCCTAAAATGATAATATTTACATATATACGTAATATCCCAAACACTCAATGCTGAGTATGACTAGGGTCAGGGTCAGTGGTTAAGCACCTCGTTAAGTGAACATGTTAAAAAGAATAGGTACACATTTGGGAAAATACCCTACCTACCTTAAAAATAAATATAATCTTTTATTCACAAACTCTACAGTTTCTAGTGAGTAAATATACATTTTACGACATAAGCATATAATTATGGCAACAAATGTAGGTTATAATTATTGCAATACATATAGGAATGAACTATAGTAGAAATTTACGTGATCGAAATCTTAAATTTTTACTGAATGTATTCGAAATGACACCGACATACATATATATAAGCGATATAATGTATAATCAAAATATATTGTTAAAATACTCTTGACAGAGTGAGGCAATCAATAGAGATGATGATGATTATACAAATTACAACCCTCATTATGTTGTCACACCTGTCAAGTTCTATACCAGATTACCAGTGCACAACGTATGGTTGTAGTCCAGTAATCTGTAAGATTTGGTCACATATAATCCATATACATTCGTCGGAACAAATATTGCATCTAACTATAATTGCTGACTAATTATATGACACTTGGGGTGTGACTCGTACGTTTACTGTACAGTTACGTTTGTTTATCTGAAGTCTCATTTCACGGTAGTAGGCCAATATGGCGGTGCACTATATAATAAGCCAAACCGTGTATTTCATCGGCGATGTTCCTGGCATTTTTAAACCTAGGCAGTTCAATCAATCATGCGGATTCTATAGTCCAATGGTAGCACTTGGCACTATTCGTACATAATTTGTATTTCTGTACCAGTCTGTATCACTGAAGAAACTTAATATTGATCTACTAACTGTTCCAGCCTATTACTACCTTGATATCTGACGAGCCAATGACTTACACACCAGACTGAGGAACAATTGCACCTCTCACTAAAGGTTGTCGAATGTACATGTAGTGCCAATGCAAATGCATTTTCATGACAGGCAGTGTATAGTTTGTGAATACCATTTCATTCTAGTTTGCCCCAAATATAGAAATTTTAGACTAAAATATTTCAAACCGTAAAAAAGGTCAAGGTCGTGGATGAAGGTTGATGGATTGTATGTCTAAGTGACAAAATAATGGTTTAAAAATTAATATTGGACTAAAATTTAAAAATAAAATGTTAAAAGGAAAGATTATTAGACAAGGATTATGATTGTATAAACATTTTAGCTTTTTGAAGCTGGGAAAAGTGGATTTGGACGACTTTTGTAAGAAAATAGAGCAAGTGAGATGACCGCACGGATTACTCGTGATTGTTGACCACTCGATATCAGCTGACTGTGTGTGTTCAAAATACTGTGTAAACACACGGGATAGAAACTTTGAATAGTAAGTTCAGTTGATAATGCCTCCAAAATCGGACAAGAAGGCGGGGAAAACCCCGAGGACACCAAGACTATGGAAACGCCAGACATATCTGGCAGTCTGGTGCCGAGACAGCCCAGAGGGAAATCTGGAAAATCTAGCGAGGATTCTGCCCAACAAACGTTAGATAAACATCTGAAAGCGTGTGCTGCACCGGGTGAGCTCCATGATATTTTGAAAAGTGTTTCTGAGAAGCTTAGTGTGTTTGCATCAAAAGAATTCATAGAGTCAAAATTCATGGAATTGACTACGGAGGAAGTATTAAGTAAGAAACTTAATGAAGTGCAGGGCGAGATAATGTCCGAGATGCACAAGGAAGTAGATATGGTTCGGAAAGAGTTCATGGACGTCACCAACAAGGTTAGGCACCAGGAAGCGATTATTGAGGAACTCAGAAATAAAATGTCCGATTTGGAGACGATGATAGAAGATTTGCGAGATCAGAATGGTACACTGGCAAACAACTTGTGAAAAGTTGGAAAACGATCTCATTGAAAGAGAAGTAAAGATCAAGTCTATAGATAAGAAGAATAATGATCTAGAACAGTACACTTGCCGTAATAGTGTTCGTATTTACGGAGTAGAGGATAACCACAAGGCAGAAACACACTATGAAAGGTGGGAGAAAGTTCAGAAAATCTTAAACGAGAGACTGGGGCTTAAGTTGAAAACGTGTGACGTGGACATTGACTAGACAAGAATTTCTCGGTTTTATTTCACCCAGATAAGAATATCTCGTTGAAAGCAAGACAGCAATGGTTTAAGTTCTTCAGTGAAGGTTATTTCTCTAAAGTACAGATATATTTAACGGATGAGGACGTGTTAAGTGTTCATGGAAAATGCTTTCGCAGTCAACGGAAGAGTGAACAACCATATCGTGTCAACTTTGACATCAAAAGAAATGAAATATGCCACCGTCTTGAGAGACTCGACCCTATGCCTCCTAGAAGACTCGAACATTAGGCCCAAAAACTGAACACCAGTACGTTCACTGAGCTAATATGGGAATCCCACAGCTCTGCACATGCATGGGTACTATTACTACTATCTGATCCCTAGTCCATCATCCACGACAATATGTATGAACCACATGTATAATTTTAATCACCATTATACTCACATATCTCTTGTGAACAGTAAATCTATAAATGCAGAATATATTTTTTTTGCATACCGTAAATAAATTAATTGCAACTTACTTTTGTGCAAATATATCTGTTTGCATTAATTTTGGATGTATTCAGCTGGTCGTTTGGTCGTCCACACAACTTAATTCACCTTAGACATGTTTCAAGATTTGTCTTAGGTTTTGGAAATGGCACGAATTTAACGTCACCTATCAATCGATCTGGATATCTACTATCACTGTCACACAGACCGTAACTACATCTTTTCATCATTGTCAATGACAGACAGCATTAATTAATTTGTAATTCTTTTTCAAAACATAATTTCAGATCACGATCACTCGCAGATTTGATTAAAACTTTACTAAATAACTCGTTTGTCTGACAGAACGATAAAACAATGACTCGGTGTAGTAATCAATGCTATAATTATGTGCACACATTTTATAATTGACCAATTAGCACAATCAGTGCTAAATTCCGATGTGCAATACTTTGATCTTGATAATAGCAGTAGGCCCCTATCGGGATATTATAATGTCGGCGGTCTCTGTGATATACCGGTAGTCGATAAGTTGTTGATTACTCCCAATAAACAGTGTGACACGCTTAAATTTGATTGCTGTGTTTGCTAGAAAAGAATGACTATATGGGGTCAGTCGGTGTTTTTATAGATGCATTGTTTTTAAAGCAGCTGTCTGGTATTTTGTGGTTCATATACACACTTTTAGATTTGTCCAAGGATTTTGAAATGGGTTGAATTTAACGTCGATCACCAGGATATCGACTAATTTTGTACTATAACTAACCCACACACCAAAGCTACACATTTTCAACATCATTAAAACAATTTTAAACCCGTATTTTCGATCAAATTCACGCCTTTTCAAATTTGTCTACTCGTTACTAGTTTGTCTAATATGCACTGTTTGTCCAACAAGATGGCGGCGATAAGCCGTTGCCGGGGGTGTGCGCGAATGGTGCGATGCGATTGGCTAACGCCAGCTGTCAATCAAAATCGGCAGAAAGGTCAATTGCTTTTCGCTTGAAAAATTTGCTATCCAAAATTATAAATGAAGACCAAACTGGATTTTTACCTGGTAGACTAATGGCATCAAACATTAGAATGTTATATGACATTTTATTTTATTCAGAAAAAAATAATATTCCTGGTTTACTCCTTCTGATAGACTTTGCTGCGGCTTTCGATACCGTGTCATGGAACTTTATGCACCAAGCTTTACAGTTTTTTAATCTTGGCCCTTCAATACGTACATGGATAAAGCTGTTCTATACTAATACAGAATCATGTGTTATTGTGAACGGTCATATGTCTGAATGGTTCACACTTCAGAGAGGCTGTCGTCAAGACGACGCCCTGTCACCCTACCTGTTCATTCTGTGTGCTGAGATACTCTCAATTCTAATTAGAAACAATGATAACATTAAAGGCTTAACAATCAATGGAAATGTATATAAAATATCGCAATATTCGGACGATACTAGCTTGTTTCTTGACGGCACAACAAAATCTCTTAAAAACACAATGTTAACTTTAAAATTGTATGCTGGATTTTCAGGCCTAAATATAAATGCAGAGAAGACAAAGGTGATATGGTTTGGATCACAAAAAAATAGTAATACCATTCTATGCCCGGAATATAACTTGGCTTGGAATGATGAAATGTTCACAGTATTAGGTGTTAAATTTAGTACTGATCTCTCTGAAATTATAGACTTGAATTATGATTCAAAAATTGAAGAAATCAAGAGACTATTCGCGAACTGGTCAAAAAGATTTATCTCCCCAATAGGTAAAATTGTAGTGATTAAATCTCTCGCCCTTGCAAAATTGAACCACTTGATTTTAAGTATACCAAATCCACCTTTGGCCATGATTAACACAATTCAAAACCTATTTTTTAAATTCCTATGGAGTGACTCTAGAGATAAAGTCAAAAGAAGCATAATAACACAAGATTACAAGTATGGTGGACTTAAAATGATCGATTTAAAATGTTTTATAAATAGTTTAAAAGCAACATGGTTAAGAAGACTGATTAGTTCAAGTAACAAATTTAGTAACTTTATAGACATTACATGTCCTTTTATTAGTCATATATTTAAGTTTGGATCAGATTATATCAGGACAAAACTGCATCAAGACATCAATCCATTTTGGAAAGATGTATTGTATTGTACAGTTATTATAGTCTCTCTATAAATTCAAAACCTACAAACAGCGAACAGTGTCACTCAGTACATATATGGGAAAATCCTGGAGTAAAAGTTGGAAACTCGAGCATTTGCTTACACAGATGGATTTCAGCTGGAATTTTGTTTTTAGGGGATCTTTTAAATCAGGATGGTGAATTCCTTTCATACAACGAGTTTACTGCAAATTACAACATCATAAGTAATTTTTTAGAATACACAGGTATTGTGAATGCATTAAGTGAATTTCTTGAAGTAAACAACATCCAACATCTGCCTCAAAAGATTAATTATCATATGCCTATACCTCAAATTTTGTTACTTATAAAAAAAGATAATAAAGGATGTAGATCTATTTATAATGCTATGCAAGATGATAGCCAGTACCCAAACTCTCTACAAAAATGGCAAGATAAATTAAGAGTTACTACAGACCTATCTTTCTTCCAAAACAATTCTATATATGACATGGTACATAAATACACCAAAGATCAAACATTTATATGGTTTCAATTCAGAATAAATCATAGAATTCTTGCAACAAACTATCTACTTAAAAAAATTATTATTATTAATGATGACTCATGTACATTTTGTCAAAATGAACCAGAAACTTTGTTTCATTTATTCTATGATTGTGAAATAATAAAACAATTTTGGCAGCATCTTCAAACGTATGTTATTAATTTCCAGGAATGGGGGGAAACAGATATTTTAATTGGAAGTACAAAACTGGATTTGGTATTAAACAAGCTAATATTATTTGCAAAACATCATATAAGTAGAATAAAGAAACTTAGGCCGAACATAGAAAACTTTAAGAATCAAATAGTCGCCAACTATAAAATTGAAAAATATGCCGCAAAACAATCGTCAAAATATAATGCATTTGAAAAGACATGGGAAAAATTAAAAAATTTAGTTAGTTCAGACACTTAGTCTCGTAATCTGAGCTTTTGATCTGCTCTGTTTACAACATTAATGAAACTTTCTTTATCCAACTTTACACAATACACTATAATAGAACTGTCCACCACCCTCTTCTATAGTCAACCCATAAAAATGTTTATTTTTTGGATGCTTTGACAGAAATCCAAGTAGTCTACACCAAGAACCTTTTATATGTTTAGCTTCCACTCCCCCCCTCCATCCCTCACCCGCCTCCTCTGCCGCAACCGTCAGATAGAAAATCTTGTATTAAAAGCAAACTGTTTTTAACAGTTAACCAATTAATTTAAAGCGACATTACATTGCAAAAAGCAATTAATATCCATTTGTTCACGTACGAATACATAGCTACTACAAATGCTTCCGAATACATACGAACACTCGAATGAATCAATAAACAGTATTTTTGTGGTCTACATACTTTCAAAAGTGAAAGTAGCTTTTCGTATAACGTTCATCCACACTCCTATATTGACGTTTGTTTGTCATTGGGGGTCAATACTAAACGCGTGATACTGTCGCTTAGAGATAGTTTGACTAAGATTAATCTACAAATAAATATGCATAGGCACAAATGTGGGATATAACGGTAAATCTGTACCAGGAATAGTGTTATTTGGGATATACGCGGTGTATTACGCATGAATGTCGACCCTATTTACATGATTTTACCGCGTATACGACGTTTGTTTATTTGCTGAAATATTCAGTTTTTGAGGAAACTATTTGGAAAATAATTATACCATATAATAAGAAATTGCAATCTGTAGAAATTTGCTTATTCACTGATGTAGTGTCGCTTTAACTACTTTGTCAGAACGCTCAGCTTTACAAGAATATGATTGAAATAACATGCTTATGTAGCACATTTATAACATAAAGATACATTGTTTTCTTTACCAATCAAGTAAAAACTAAATGTACATACCGTAAATAGTAGGGTTATCTTGAACATGAAATATGTTTTTATGTAAATAACAAGGTTTATTTAGACTTGAGTGGTACATGTATGGATTAATCGATTTTCTCTTGTTTTTTTGAGAATTACTTCAATATTAAAGACAAAGTACACGTTGATAATTTAAGCCAAGTAGGACTCCTATTTAAAGTAAGATAATTATTAGATTACCTATTATGATGCTACACACAATTTACTAATTTTTCAACAATGTTTAATGTAATATCATTAGTAACTGACAAAAAAAAGTATATAACACAGTAAGCTTTACTAAATTGTAGATAGAACTTCTTTTTGTTAAAATCCTAAAAAAAAAACCCATTCATCAAGTATTATTTTCATATACATGTATTTCGCTGTATTAAATCTTTTTATTATTGTCTATGCTTGCTATATGAAATACATGAATCAAAATGTGTAAGGGTTAGTGGGGATGGCTCTCTGACCCCACTCTCCAATGTTGACGGGGACCAATAGATGGGCAAACTTGTTTTATTTGTAGATGGCCCACTACTAACAAATTTGTATCTCTTATGAATGCTAACAGCGATAGAGTAATTAACAGTACAGCTAAATTTGTATATCAAACTTAGAGCACAAATACGGTAATATATATTACTATGAAGTTTCATCCCATGCAGCATTATTTGATTATGACTAGTATATAATGAGTTCTTCCTTGCTAATGCTAGTTATACTTGCAAATTTATATTTCACCATATTGATTGATTTTAAGGCTATAAACATGTAAATGTTTTATGCTAATATACTTTATGTTATGTTATGTTTATGTTATGCATAGTTTGTGTTTTTGAGAAATTATGTGACTTGAGAAAACTTCAGACTAGTAGTTGATGTGTAGAAAAGATTTGGTATAAGAATTCAGGCCATTGCAAACTGTATTATTTGGCGGAGGAATACAGTGTGTAAACACAGTGACATTATTCATAGGCGAGCACTGGTAATTTGAAATGTGGTGTGTTTCAGGCTGATTTGAATACCTCTTCACAGTGTATGTGGTATCAGAAGAAATGAAAGATTGGAAATATAAATGAACAGACTGTATGTTTTTACTTTACTATGTATTGAATAGGCAATTTATTTGTTGTTTTACAACATAAAGGAGAATCTATTTTCTAGAAATATAATTGACAGCCCGCTCTGTTAATGTGGTGAGATTGAGGACACAAGTCATATCACTTTCTTTTCTCATGTCCCTATTGTGCAATTCAAAAGCACAATCTAATGCATACAATCAGAAACATAATCACAGTAACATTAACAACGTTACTATTTGCTGATTCAGATTACAACACAGACACTAGCATATTGCAAATAGTACAAGATTTCATATTAAAAACCAAACATTTTCATGCGCTGTAATTCCTATTCCAGAGTGAAGCCTCTGCAAGTTCCCTAAAGTCTCTGTTCAAGGAATGAAAAATGAACAACAATATCCACACCAT
The DNA here is from genome assembly GCA_014843695.1 of Archivesica marissinica. Classification (NCBI taxonomy): domain Eukaryota; kingdom Metazoa; phylum Mollusca; class Bivalvia; order Venerida; family Vesicomyidae; genus Archivesica; species Archivesica marissinica. The sequence continues at coordinate 382,365 of CM026392.1, read as the reverse complement.
TAAATGCTTTAATATTTTTTCCAAGAACAACAATTTTACTACACAAGTAGTAAGTAACCATATTACTTTTTGGTTATTTATATATCACAGCTGGTTTACTAAATACAGAAACATGATTTGGAAATATTTACTTATACCATAAAATGTAATTCTTATAATATCTGTTAATAAAACCTGATATGTTTCCTTTACAGGGGAGGGATCTACATTTACAGGGGAGGGATCTACATAAGTATGTTATGCTTTCTTCTCAATCATGTTTACACACTGTATATTATAATGACATTGTACGTACATATATTGAAACAAAATATTGGTTAAAACTAACAATACGGGTTTCAGTCTAGCCACGTAAACATGAACCAACAACACGGGTTCCAGTCTAGCCATGTAAACATGAACCAACAACACGGGTTCCAGTATAGCCACGTAAACATGAACCAACAACACGTGTTCCAGTCTAGCCATGTAAACATGAACCAACAACACGGGTTCCAGTATAGCCACGTAAACATGAACCAACAACACGTGTTCCAGTCTAGCCATGTAAACATGAACCAACAACACGGGTTCCAGTCTAACCATGTAAACATGAACCAACAACACGGGTTCCAGTCTAACCATGTAAACATGAACCAACAACACGGGTTCCAGTCTAGCCATGTAAACATGAACAAACGACACAGGTTCCAGTCTAGCCACGTAAACATGAACCAACAACACAGACTCCAGTCTAGCCATGTAAACATGAACCAACAACACGGGTTCCAGTATAGCCACGTAAACATGAACCAACAACACGTGTTCCAGTCTAGCCATGTAAACATGAACCAACAACACGGGTTCCAGTCTAACCATGTAAACATGAACCAACAACACGGGTTCCAGTCTAACCATGTAAACATGAACCAACAACACGGGTTCCAGTCTAGCCATGTAAACATGAACAAACGACACAGGTTCCAGTCTAGCCACGTAAACATGAACCAACAACACAGACTCCAGTCTAGCCATGTAAACATGAACCAACAACACAGGTTCCAGTCTAGCCACGTAAACATGAACCAACAACACGGATTCCAGTCTAGCCACGTAAACATGAACCAACAACACGGGATCCAGTCTAGCCATGTAAACATGAACCAACAACACGGGTTCCAGTCTAGCCACATAAACATGAACCAACAACACGGGTTCCAGTCTAACCATGTAAACATGAACCAACAACACGGGTTCCAGTCTAGCCATGTAAACATGAACAAACAACACAGATTCCAGTCTAGGCATGTAAACATGAACCAACAACACGGATTCCAGTCTAGCCATGTAAACATGAACCAACAACACGGATTCCAGTCTAGGCATGTAAACATGAACAAACAACACGGATTCCAGTCTAGCCACGTAAACATGAACAAACAACACGGATTCCAGTCTAGCCATACACAACACGGGTTCCAGTCTAGCCAGGTAAACATAAACCAACAACACGGGTTCCAGTCTAGGCACGTAAACATGAACCAACAACACGGGTTCCAGTCTAGGCACGTAAACATGAACCAACAACACGGGTTCCAGTCTAGCCACGTAAACATGAACAAACAACACGGGTTCCACCAAGGCACGTAAACATGAACCAACAACACGGGTTCCAGTCTAGCTATGTAAACATGAACCAACAACACGGGTTCCAGTCTAGCCAGGTAAACATAAACCAACAACACGGGTTCCAGTCTAGGCACGTAAACATGAACCAACAACACGGGTTCCAGTCTAGGCACGTAAACATGAACCAACAACACGGGTTCCAGTCTAGGCACGTAAACAAGAACCAACAACACGGGTTCCAGTCTAGGCATGTAAACATGAACCAACAACACGGATTCCAGTCTAGCCATGTAAACATGAACCAACAACACGGGTTCCAGTCTAACCATGTAAACATGAACCAACAACACGGGTTCCAGTCTAGCCATGTAAACATGAACAAACGACACAGGTTCCAGTCTAGCCACGTAAACATGAACCAACAACACAGACTCCAGTCTAGCCATGTAAACATGAACCAACAACACAGGTTCCAGTCTAGCCACGTAAACATGAACCAACAACACGGATTCCAGTCTAGCCACGTAAACATGAACCAACAACACGGGATCCAGTCTAGCCATGTAAACATGAACCAACAACACGGGTTCCAGTCTAGCCACATAAACATGAACCAACAACACGGGTTCCAGTCTAACCATGTAAACATGAACCAACAACACGGGTTCCAGTCTAGGCATGTAAACATAAACCAACAACACGGGTTCCAGTCTAGGCATGTAAACATGAACCAACAACACGGGTTCCAGTCTAGACACGTAAACATGAACCAACAACACAGATTCCAGTCTAGCCATGTAAACATGAACAAACAACACAGATTCCAGTCTAGGCATGTAAACATGAACCAACAACACGGATTCCAGTCTAGGCATGTAAACATGAACCAACAACACGGATTCCAGTCTAGCCACGTAAACATGAACCAACAACACGGATTCCAGTCTAGCCATGTAAACATGAACCAACAACACGGATTCCAGTCTAGGCATGTAAACATGAACCAACAACACGGATTCCAGTCTAGGCATGTAAACATGAACCAACAACACGGATTCCAGTCTAGCCATGTAAACATGAACAAACAACACGGATTCCAGTCTAGCCACGTAAACATGAACCAACAACACGGATTCCAGTCTAGCCACGTAAACATGAACCAACAACACGGATTCCAGTCTAGCCACGTAAACATGAACCAACAACACGGATTCCAGTCTAGCCACGTAAACATGAACCAACAACACGGATTCCAGTCTAGGCATGTAAACATGAACCAACAACACGGATTCCAGTCTAGGCATGTAAACATGAACCAACAACACGGATTCCAGTCTAGCCATGTAAACATGAACAAACAACACAGATTCCAGTCTAGGCATGTAAACATGAACCAACAACACGGATTCCAGTCTAGCCATGTAAACATGAACCAACAATACGGATTCCAGTCTAGGCATGTAAACATGAATAAACAACACGGATTCCAGTCTAGCCACGTAAACATGAACAAACAACACGGATTCCAGTCTAGCCATACACAACATGGATTCCAGTCTAGCCATGTAAACATGAACCAACAACACAGGTTCCAGTCTAGCCATGTAAACATGAACCAACAACACGGATTCCAGTCTAGCCATGTAAACATGAACCAACAATGCGGATTCCAGTCTAGCCATGTAAACATGAACAAACAACACGGGTTCCAGTCTAGCCATGTAAACATGAACCAACAACATGGGTTCCAGTCTAGCCATGTAAACATAAACCAACAACACGGGTTCAAGGCACGTACACATAAACCAACAACACGGATTCCAGTCTAGCCACGTAAACATGAGCCAACAACACGGGTTCCAGTCTAGCTATGTAAACATGAACCAACAACATGGGTTCCAGTCTAGCCAGGTAAACATAAACCAACAACACGGGTTCCAGTCTAGGCACGTAAACATGAACCAACAACACGGGTTCCAGTCTAGGCACGTAAACATGAACCAACAACACGGGTTCCAGTCTAGGCACGTAAACATAAACCAACAACACGGGTTCCAGTCTTCCACCGTTATATTTGAATGTGTGTACTTTTTTGTGTGTCCATCGTTTATTTACCTACATGAGAGACACATCCTTAAGAGAATAGTAATTTATCTTTGGAGGATAGTGAAATGATACAGACTCACATTCCAAAGGTTCCTGGTTGATTTCGGTTCACCATGTACGGCAAAACCCTGATACCTAAGTTTAAAGTATCAATGAACGACATTGATATTTAGTCATTTTAATACGGCATATAATTATATATAGTGGGGGATCGGACCTAACATCTCACAACAAGTGCAGAAAACCCACAACAAAACAACGCTCACCCCTTCATCTCTATGTTTTCTTCTGCTTAAGCACGTGCTATTAAATTTAATTTTAAAACTCAATTATACATGTATGTTAGAAAAGGTGATAGATATATTTTGTGACACAAATGTAACGCAACGGGTATCATAAATTGTTACCAAAAAAACCCCAAAAAACTGGAGTATCACCAGACGAATTTGAAATTTTGAAAAGTAAATATTAATTACACCATTTTTTGTTCACAGATTGTAATGCAGTCTAAGATCTCATGTACTATTTGTACTCAATTTCCATTTTTAATTGACGATACAGCAGCTGCTGTTACACTCCTGCCAATATGTAATTACTGTATTTAACCATTTACACGAGGTAAAAATAACAGTCAAATATGTCACAGAATGTCCTAATAAAAATGTTTCCAGATTCTTCAGTTACAAATAAGAATAAGAGTATGCACTGGTGCGAGACAAGGATATTCCACGCGAGTGGTTAGAATATGTCGTTAGAAACGAGGCTCTGTCGAGTATGCACTGGTGTGAGACAAGGATATTCCACGTGAGTGGTTAGAATATGTCGTTAGAAACGAGGCTCTGTTGAGTATGCACTGGTGTGAGACAAGGATATTCCACGTGAGTGGTTAGAATATGTCATTAGAAACGAGGCTGTCGAGTATGCACTGGTGTGAGACAAGGATATTCCACGTGAGTGGTTAGAATATGTCATCAGAAGCAAGGCTCTGTCGAGTATGCACTGGTGTGGGACAAGGATATTCCACGTGAGTGGTTAGAATATGTCGTTAGAAACGAGGCTCTGTCGAGTATGCACTGGTGTGAGACAAGGATATTCCACGTGAGTGGTTAGAATATGTCATCAGAAGCAAGGCTCTGTCGAGTATGCACTGTGTGAGACAAGGATATTCCACTGAGTGGTTAGAATATGTCGTTAGAAACGAGGCTCTGTTGAGTATGCACTGGTGTGAGACAAGGATATTCCACGTGAGTGGTTAGAATATGTCGTTAGAAATGAGCTCTGTCGAGTATGCACTGGTGTGAGACAAGGATATTCCATGTGAGTGGTTAGAATATGTCATTAGAAACGAGGCTCTGTCGAGTATGCACTGGTGTGAGTCAAGGATATTCCCCCCCGAGTGGTTAGAATATGTCATCAGAAGCAAGGCTCTGTCGAGTATGCACTGGTGTGGGACAAGGATATTCCACGTGAGTGGTTAGAATATGTCATTAGAAACGAGGCTCTGTCGAGTATGCACTGGTGTGAGACAAGGATATTCCACGTGAGTGGTTAGAATATGTCGTTAGAAATGAGGCTCTGTCGAGTATGCACTGGTGTGAGACAAGGATATTCCACGTGAGTGGTTAGAATATGTCATCAGAAGCAAGGCTCTGTCGAGTATGCACTGGTGTGAGACAAGGATATTCCACGTGAGTGGTTAGAATATGTCGTTAGAAATGAGGCTCTGTCGAGTATGCACTGGTGTGAGACAAGGATATTCCATGTGAGTGGTTAGAAGATGTCGTCAGAAATGAGGCTCTATTGAGTATGCACTGGTGTGAGACAAGGATATTCCACCCGAGTGGTTAGAATATGTCGTCAGAAACGAGGATCTGTCGAGTATGCACTGGTGCGAGACAAGGATATTCCACCCGAGTGGTTAGAATATGTTGTCAGAAACGAAGCTGTCGAGTATGCACTGGTGTGAGACAAGGATATTCCACCCGAGTGGTTAGAATATGTTGTCAGAAACGAGGTTCTCTGTTAACTCGGTTAATCTTTGAATCTGAGGGGGAAAGTTCAACTTTCTTCCATGTTTCATTGAATTCATTGAATCGGCAGTGCTCATAAATGGGTGAAAATAAAGTTTTTACCCAAAACACTATAAGCTACATGATTGTGTAACTATGTATTTCCGGACAGCTGTCTATCAGACGCAGACAATTTAATGCATCGGTTGGAACTAGTTGATGACGTAATTTAAGGTGTGTATGTATAAAAATAGATCCAATTGTGGCGCGAAAATGGTAACAAATGTTGAAAAATATACAATAATTCTGTTCTCGGTTCAAATTTGTCCAGCTTTACAAATTAGCAAATGTTTGAATTTCTAGACGATATTATTATTGAAAGCTCCAATACTAGTAACACATACTACATTAAATTTGTATGGTGGTATGGTCACCTGAGAATTAAAAGACAACTGTCAGGTGGAGTTAATTATAACGAAATTACATAAGGGCGGATCTAGCTGGCTAGTAGGTGTTCGTGAAATACAGATTAATGAATTGCCATCTGCTACAATTATGTGAACTATTTATAACGTTTAATTTACTCGGCATGCAAAGAGTATTCGAATACTCGCATTGTCTATGAAATAATGATAATTATATTTCCGCCTTTAACTCATCCAACCTTTGAGCCGTCAAACGGCGGCGTAGATAAGATAAGCCGCTTTCCGAGAGCCACTATCAGACGTTGCCTGATAACACACCAGCTTTCCGAGAGACGAATATTGGAGGCACATTATACTGAACTCTGAATTCCGAGCAACGTTTTCTAAAGTCGCATTTCATTGGCTTAATATCGGCGGTTTCTTGTGCTATTTTCGAAATAAACCAATGAAAATTTAGTTTACAAAAGAATAATCTAACATCCGGGCAAGTTTTCGAGAAAAAATTCCCGAGATTTAAAACAGCAAAATAAGATATTTCCGTGTACAAAAACGAACAAAATTTGGCGATTTTTGTAAAAATGGCTGCCAATTCCAACAAAAATATGGACATTGACGATATGTTGCGATCGGACTGTGATGAGTGACTTTTTCGGATTTAATTCGGACGATCTACCAAGCGATTTATTATTATTAGATGGTTACAGAGGTTCATGATTATGGGGTACCCGCAAAATCAGTTATCATTAACATTTAGCAATTTGGGGCTGGTCATTAATTACCAGGGTGAGGGTGGTGAAGGGGTTATCCTGCAAATTACAATCTTATTATCACTCATATTTGTTATACCTTCCCAAGAACTTCTCACCACAACTCGGCCGGCTATATAGCCTACAAGCTATATAACCGGCACCGGCTACCTAGATATTTGTCTATATAGCTGGTGCCGGTTACAGCCACTTTGAATTAAAAAATATGCTTGTACTACTGAACACACACACACACACCACCAACCAATGTTAACTTACAAGGTGCTTAATTGTGTGGCCTTTAGCATGATATACAGATGCCAATAGTTCTAATATAAATGTATCAAGCTTTATGTTTTTTTAAGGTGCATCACTCTATGCGGATAAGGGAGAAACTGCTACAGCCGTGGGTGCGAGCTGGCGGAGCCATAGAATCGGCCCACTGTACCTGCATGGCTGGGCTGGATGAGTGTTGCAGTTATGTAGCTGCTGTTCTATTTGCACTGGAGACATCTGCGAGGATTCGTAAGGAAGCTACCGTTACGGATTCTCCAGCATACTGGATGTATCCAACAAGTGAGAAGTTTGATGCTCCATACAAACGTATACGGGATATGGACTTTCAGTCGGTAGCGAAGAAACATAAACTGTGTGCTGATAAAGAACAGACAATGTGTAGTCATACTGAAATTTCTTCACCGACTAATTATGTTATATTTCGTGTTTTACGCCTGCACCATTTCGGGCTACATCGCCGATGGGCAGTTTACCTAACAACATCTTTTGGGTGCACCAACCTCTGTAAGAAACTGCCAACTTTTTCATATAAATGACACACGGTCCGAGCGGGGCTCGAACCCATGACCATCAGTGATGATAGGTTACAGTGGTATACAAGTCAGCGACCTTACCACTCGACCACAGAGGCTTCACCGACTAAACGCGAGGAAACTGCATTTTTCAACGAACTTTCTAATGCTATGCCTAATTCGGCAATCCTGTCACTAACGAATCTTTTTTCGGAAAACTGTGTTCCAAAGTCTTTGACTGCAGATTGGCCACAAGATTTGAGTAAACTATATGACCCCAATTTAGGTTGCAGATATTTGACCAGTGGTGAACTAGAGAAAGTCTGTGACACTACCATCATTGCCATTACTAAACAACAGACAGAACTTGTAGAAATGTCAATGCGAAAACAATCCAATAGTGTATTTTGGCACAAATACAGAGCAGGGTGAATTACAGCATCAAAAATGCATGCTGTGTGCCACACAAAAGTAGATTCCCCATCTGTATCATTAGTGAAGCAGATATGTGCACCAGCTACTGTTTTATTTACATCAGCAGCCACTGACTGGGGCACCAAGAAGGAAGCTGTGGCAAGGAAAGTATACATAGCTAAAATGAATGATGAACACACTAACTTTAAGTGCCAAGAAGCTGGACTTGTTTTGAACGAAAAGTACCCACAATTTGGTGCCAGTCTGGATGGCCATACTTCATGTGACTGTTGTGGGAAAGGCTGTTTAGAGATTAAATGCCCATTCAGTATGAAGGATAAACACCATCTCGATCTCTCTTGGCTACTGGATAGTCAGTCCAATAATACAAAACAACTAGAGAGAAGGCATCCGTATTATTCTCAGATACAAATGCAATTATTCATGTTTGACAGGCAATTCTGCGATTTCTTTGTGTGGAGCCCAAATGATGTTCACATGGAACGCATCTACCCGGACAAAGACTTCTGGACATCAATATCCGAGAAGGCATTAAACTTCCACAAGCAGGTTATTGTGCCCGAACTCGTTGCAAAGCAACATTCCACGAAATATGTGCTTCAATCAAAGGCAGCAGTTCAGTTCTCTTTAAACAAAATACTGTAATGTAACTATTATAACAGTATTACTCGTGGTAATTTATACACATTTCTCATAGCTCATGTTCTTACATTAGTTCAACCCTTTACTCATTGTATCTCTCTACACATGTAATGCAGATAGCTAACCGTATACTGAATAATCATTATCTATGGGAATGGATAAAGCCGTGGTATGATGGCTATATGTGACGATTGATTAATATGTATTATGGAATTTATGTAGAGTAATGGGTAAATCACAGGGTTGGCAATTTCCTGTGACTGCGAATACAGCAAATAACGGGCTTAACTAATTCCATACCAACTGATTTTCAATATTTCAGTGAATGTTGTATTCTAATACTGCTACCAGTAGCAACATTGGCAATTGACCAGTTAATAGGAGTATTCACCTAGACGATTGTTAAAACTAATATGTACATGTATGGTGACCTCAGTTTCAACTTTTGTTGTTATTTTCTTGTTACAATGTACATTTGTAGGTTACTATATAGTATTTTGAATCTATTTCGTATTGCACCCAAGTAGACGATTTAAGCAATATCGCCCAAGAGGTGTAGCCTTGATTGTGATCTTGTCTGAAATATCACCACACGAATGCAATATGAAACGAGTATCAAAAGAGTGAAATATATTTTGTGATAACCGTTTTATTATATGTCCCTCGTTTAACATTAATGTTTTACGGTAAATTAATCATTTCTGTACTGTACATATTTATTTATTAACCTACATGCTATTTGAGGTCTGTATAATATGTCATTAAGCCCGATATACATGTACTGGACTTGTGTACATGTTTAAAGCGAGAAAAGTAGTCCTGCTACAGCTACATGTGCTATGGATTCTGAAAATGTTCAATGACATGTGATGCATGATATTGTACAAGATCTTGTAATTTTACACTGAAGAATACAAGATGTACATATGGTTTATGATGTGCATATATACTATAAATAAAATGTTGATCATTGAATGCTTTTTAGTGAATATTGTTGAAATCCAAATATACTCCCCACAGACATGAGAAATATGAATAAAGAGTGGCATTCTGTCAACATTGTATTATGTACATGTATTAAAAACAAGAAACATTGATGCATACTCAAGTTTGAGAGAGAACATACATATTGTGACAGGACTCAATCTTGCAACAGCTCAGTGGAAACCGCATCCATTTCACTAGAGTACATGTGAAACATGCCTCTGATTCAGTATTCTAATCAAAAGGAACTACAGATGGGCATAAATTTGTCAGGCAGCAAGCCACCTTGATAAGTTTGTCAATGGTTGGAACACTTTCATCCTGTTTTAACTTAACAAACTCGAGAGGGATTATACCCTCAAAGATTCTAAATTTTCGCAACACTAACCCAATCACTCGTTCCACATGAATCTGGACAGATGCAATCTTTCCTGTTTTCTCAACTTCAAGTGGGTGGAGTTGTGATTTACCATGTGTGAAATTTGGGATCAACAGCTCAGCTTGATAGAAGTTTACTGCATCTTCTATGCAAAACCCTCTATCAACCATTACCACATCACCAGGGAGTAAATTGTTGAGCAGTCCACATTTTTCGGTAATATGTTTATCTGAGGTTCTGCCACCCCACCCATCTGAAATGTATGTAATAACGCCTTGTGGAGCTATTCCAATCAAGTACTTCACAGTCTGGTGATGTTTATAATTAGAATAGGTATACACTTTGTTCAGTGAACTGCTCGGCCGCTCCGTAAACAACTCGAAACAGTCCAGGATGACTACAACTTTCTGCTCAAATTCTTTCCTGAAGCACATAGGCATAGCAGTTCTTAAGTTTTCACGTGATGGCCACTGCACTAAGAAGTTCAATCTCACATATAGAACAGCTAGGGTGGCATGAAAACTCCTCTGCACAGTCGCAAGAGAAATGCTTAGCTTATCTGCTGTGTCCTTAAACACATTTTCACTAAAAATAGAAGATATTCACGTTCCTTTGAAAGACATTTGTTGTTGTTGTTGTTGTTGTTGTTCATGTGTTCCTCAATTAGGTTAAAACTAATTTTAACACCATAACACTTGGCAGTCCGGTGTAGAAGTGAACTTTTTCAGGGTCATTAACATATGTCTGCATCTGATATAGTCCTTTCCTATTGACATGGAAGTTTGTACCATCATGTTTGTCATGACCGTTGATCTTCTGCAGATATATCTGTCTGTGTTTCAGTACACTTGGCGTCATTCAACTCGTCAGTTTGTGATGGCGTTTCAATCTCAGGTGTACATATATTACCAGGTGCAGGTTCACTGAAATCTATATGCCTTTTCTTTAGTGCCTTCAATGATTGAATGGCATCAGATACTTTCCGTTTCTCCTTACGTTGACTGGCTCTTTTAAATCTGTCACTGGCTTGTGATGGCGCTACAATGCCATTTCCCCCCAAATGTAGCGATGGTAGCCATGAAGGATTACTTCTGTCGTGTAGATATGCCTTTGTCCCTGAAATGATGAGCAGTGTATTGAACAGTTTGAAAAGATCTGGCACATGGTGCATTGTCTAATTGATGGGCTATTATGGCAATACGAGTTCTTCACGGTAGCCACACCAATGCAGCCTATTGGGTTATTTTAAAACTTTATATATTTTACAACGATTGTGAAGCAAGGCTTAACAACTTATATTAATCACTCTTGTTGGCGCGAATGAAAGCATAAATGTGGTCATTCGTGTGGGAGGAAACCAGACTACCTGGAGAAAACCCACATGTCCGATCTGGCGACCACTGTACCATCTCACATACTTCCCGGTCCGAGGATCGAACCCGGGTTGCATTGGTGAGAAACCTATTGGGTTATTGCAAACAATGTTGCCTGTTGGGGTAGTCGAAACCACCTCAGGTTTTGGTCGCCCCGCTCAATACTCCCCAATTGGTCAATACTAATGATAGATATATTGCTAGTCCATACTAGATGCAACAACTTTCTAGCCTAGTATCCTTGATCAAACATGCCTGGGCACAATTAACACAGAGCCCTTAAGGCAAAGCATTTAAATTCCATGTTGCCTCCTCTCTCTCGTGGCGATGGATTCCATCAGGAATGAGGTCTCGATACTGATTAATATAAGTTGTAAGAACTTGTTTCGCAATCGAGCTAAAATAAAAATTTGTCTAAACTAAACTAATTAACACATCAGACTCTACAATGTGGATCAATTGTCCAGTATTGGTTACACATGTTTAATGCATAGACTATTATTCGCATATGAAAACTGACTCGGCTATGGTCCGACATCACTATACTGTATACATGTACACCATCCAATGCCCAGTTTCAATTTGAAGGAATATACAGTTCATTGGGGACATGCACATATTAATATATATATATTAAATTGAATAGCCTAATAGGACAACAATCCCATAGACATGGGAGGGGTCAAGAGATCGAGTGTCGGATTTAGAATTGAACGTTCCTGGGTTGGTACCCGACAAAAGTAGGTATGTGGTGTCATTGAGCAATGTGGCGTCTGTGATCCAGTGGTAAAGGGTTTGGAAACGAACAGTCCCGGGTTTGATACTTAGTCAGGCCATGTATGTAGTTGAGCAAAGCAAGGCACCTCACACACATTGCTTAGTACCGGTTAACCGCTTAGGTTGCTAAGCATGTACAAGAAAACACATCTAGGTCCCTGCAAGGGGTTTGACATTAATGGAACATACATAGGTCAACTAACAGACTAAGTCTGCTCATTAAATAATGTCTAGCCCCCCCCCGCAAGGGATTTGACATTAATGGAACATACATACAGTCACTCACTCACTGTACTCATTAGAGAATGAGATACATGGTACATTTCTACTTTAATTTTCTTATTAAACTCATTAATAGGAAATGGGACAAGTAACCCATAGTGCACAGGCAGACTCTGTATTTTTTAATTAAACAATAAAAGCGGTGACACCTACCTCCGACAAAGTGTTTCGAACAAACAATTGTCCTATCCCATTTCTCTTCGGTGGCGATGTCCTTTCGGGATATTGCTCCTTTCCATAAACGACGCCTTTCTAATGACAATTGTCGAGTCTCCTCACCTTGAGCAGTTAATATTTTCGGAACTTTAAAGAAACTAATGTATTTCTGTTCTCCTGGTCGATTTGAGCATCCAACAATACCGCAAATAGGCATTTTATACGATTTTCACTTTAGTTATAATTTAATTCTACGATCAGCGCTAGGGAAACAAAATGGCGGAGGAGTAAGTGCGCATGTTTGTGTGACGTCACATGAAAACAAAGGATAATGGATATGTCAATGAATATCAAATATATACTGGTAGGGAGGATCGAGCCAGAGTAGAAGTTGGACTTGCCACAAGAGTTGTCATGGACATGACATACAAAATTGCAGGTAGGTATCATATCATCAACATCGACAACTTCTTCACTAGTCCAGATCTATTACAACATCTTCTTACTCGTGGAACGTATGCGAGAGGTACTGTTCGGCAAAACAGAAAAGGATACCCGAAAGATCTGTTTCCCAAAAAGGACCTAAAGAACAGAGGCGACTTTCTCACAGCTACAAAGAGGGGAGATGTTAGCTTGTGCATGGACAGACAAAAAGCTTACCAACTTCTTGTCCACTGCCGAGAATCCGTCGCAGGTTGATAGTCAAGTCGCAAGGAAGCTTCGCAATGGAACTCGTGATAACTTTCCTTGTCCGTCAGTTGTACCGGCATACAACGAGTACATGAATGGGGTAGATCGGGCTGATCAGATGCGAACCGAATATTCAACATATCGCACATCTCGGAAATGGTGGATATACATATTCTGGTTCCTGTTTGATGTTGCCGTGACAAATGCTTTCATCCTCATGAAAGAGTCACCAAACCACCAGCGACATACCAAGGGGGGCAAGGAAAAAATCCGTACAATGAAAGACTTCCGACAGAACCTAGCAAAGCAGCTGATAGTACAGGACCTCTTCAAGGAAAGTTCTAGCTCCCATGGATCCCCACGGAAACAGACATTTCCCAAGAAAAGCAAAGAAGGGGCGCTGTCGTGAATATTCGAAGACGAAGAAGAGGAGTGAACCGTGTGTCAAGTGTGTGGCGTGTAATGTAAATTTGTGTATCGATTGCTTTCAGCCATACCACACAGCATTGGATCAGTGAGTGAGTATATAAAGTTTCAAAGTGAAAAATTGTAAAAAAGAAATAATAATAAAAAAACACAAAATAATGTAGTATAATATTTATTAAATTTATCTACAGTTGAGCAACATAATCATTGGACAATTTACATGTACATAAATTTGGAGTTCGACCAACAATCCATCCATAGTAAATTAGTGCAAGAGTAGGCCTACATGTAAATCCATAAATATATCTATTATTATTGTGTTGTAAATAGTGTAAATATAATGTGTGTGAAATTCATTCATTGGATTAATAAGTGAAATGAGTAATAAATGAATTCTTCCTCCGTAAGTAATGTTTCATATTCACCCTGCTCAACCCTGTTTTACATGATTTTATTTACTAATGATTTTATATAAAATATGGGGATTGTAAAAGTAATGAATCAACAAGACATAGGTGAACATTTTAATTTATTCAGCATTAGAACATGAAAGATACATGCATTCAAAGTTAGCAAGTTTAGTAACAATTCTAAATGAAACATTCTGATAAATCATCAATATTGATAAATTGCTCCAGGAATACAGGACTAAACTACTGATATCTGCTGTAGGAGTTAGATAAGAACTGGCTAACAGGAGCTTATCAGTAAATCAACACCAGGGCTGAATGAGATGAAAAATGGGAAATGTATTTTCTAAGAATATTGCTCATACCAAGGTTTTGTGGCATCATGGAAATATAAAAAACTGCTTGTGAAGTGAAACTTTCTCTTTTAATCCTGGTACCATATCTGAATTTTGCGGTTCCAAGCCTGTACACCACACCCACGTAATGCCACCAAGATATACAGAGCATGTGCTTACCAAAAATACTACTACAATTTGACCAATACAAAGCTTAAAATATCCTGTTCCGCATGCACAATATTATGCACCAAAATTCACAGAACTATTACCTCCCTTGATGTTATGCACCAATATCCACATAACTATATTACCTCCCCTGATGTTATGCACCGATATCCATAGAACTATGTTACCTGCCCTGGTGTTGTGCACCAATCTCCACAGAACTATTACCTCCCCTGATGTTTAGCACCAATATCCACAGAACTATTACCTCCCCTGATGTTATGCATCAATATCCACATAACTAACTATATTACCTCCCGGATGTTACGCACCAATCTCCACATAACTATTACCTCCCCTGATGTCAATAAATAGCTCTGCTATATACATGTACAGTGTATTATAGTGATGTTTATGAACTTGTCAATAAATAGCTCTGCTATATACATGTACAGTGTATTATACTGATATTTATGAATTTGTCAATACTGTTATATACAATGTATTATACTGATGTAAAGTCATGGTGCGAGATCCATCCTTCAGAAATAAAACATGGAACAGTTTTTCATGAACTCATTCTAATAATTCTACAGACTTTCTGTCAATTTACAGGAATTGGATTTACACTTCTTCCTCTTGTCGTAAATCCCACCAGTAGAAAAACAGTAGTTTTCAATTAGAGTTAGTCTTTGAATGCAACTTAATTTAATTGATCTAAAACACTTGTTTATCTAGGACCAATTAGAGGAGGCCATGTTATATATAATTTAGTTATATGTTATATTTCGGGTTTTACGCCTGCATCAGCACCATTTTGGGCTATATCGCCGGTGGGCAGTTTACCTAACAACACCTTTCCTGGGCAGGCTCCAGCGGTTAACCAGTACTTGGGTGCACCAACCTCCGTAAGAAACTGCCAACTTTTTCATATAAATGAGAAACAGCCTGAGCGGGGCTCGAACCCGTGACCATCAGTGATGACAGGTTACAGTGGTATACAAGTCAGCGACCTTAACCACTCGACCACGGAGGCGGACTATATATAATTTAGATTATTACTTAATGGGTAGTTATTTTATGTAGTATAATATGATAGTTAGGTCTCGGCTGTTAGCAACTGTTATTCAGTCAGGTAAGTACAGTCGATAATGAGTGATGTTAGGACTCGTTTCGAGCAGAGTTGTTTCCCTGACTGATCTCCAAGATTACGCCTAAAGTACAAGTAGGATCTCATGCAGCACCTTCGTTCTCGCACAGGTGAAAACAGGGCATCTTGTGATTAAGTGTACCTGGACCTCAGCTTCCAATATACATAAGGAGCAGGTGTTATCGACATCACGATTGTTGAACATTCCCTTGAGAAAGCCACTGAGATGTCACATCTCTGGGTAGTATATCTTTCTGTCTGGGGTTGCTGCCAGCCAAGGAGATGTCACATCTCTGGGTAGTATATCTTTCTGTCTAGGGTTGCTGCTAGCCACTGAGATGTCACATCTCTGGGTAGTATATCTTTCTGTCTGGGGTTGCTGCTAGCCACTGAGATGTCACATCTCTGGGTAGTATATCTTTCTGTCTGGGGTTGCTGCTAGCCACTGAGATGTCACATCTCTGGGTAGTATATCTTTCTGTCTGGGGTTGCTGCTAGCCACTGAGATGTCACATCTCTGGGTAGTATATCTTTCTGTCTGGGGTTGCTGCTAGCCACTGAGATGTCACATCTCTGGGTAGTATATCTTTCTGTCTGGGGTTGCTGCTAGCCACTGAGATGTCACATCTCTGGGTAGTATATCTTTCTGTCTGGGGTTGCTGCTAGCCACTGAGATGTCACATCTCTGGGTAGTATATCTTTCTGTCTGGGGTTGCTGCCAGCCACTGAGATGTCACATCTCTGGGTAGTATATCTTTCTGTCTGGGGTTGCTGCTAGCCACTGAGATGTCACATCTCTGGGTAGTATATCTTTCTGTCTGGGGTTGCTGCTAGCCACTGAGATGTCACATCTCTGGGTAGTATATCTTTCTGTCTGGGGTTGCTGCTAGCCACTGAGATGTCACATCTCTGGGTAGTATATCTTTCTGTCTGGGGTTGCTGCCAGCCACTGAGATGTCACATCTCTGGGTAGTATATCTTTCTGTCTGGGGTTGCTGCCAGCCACGGAGATGTCACATCTCTGGGTAGTATATCTTTCTGTCTGGGGTTGCTGCCAGCCACTGAGATGTCACATCTCTGGGTAGTATATCTTTCTGTCTGGGGTTGCTGCCAGCCACTGAGATGTCACATCTCTGGGTAGTATATCTTTCTGTCTGGGGTTGCTGCCAGCCACTGAGATGTCACATCTTTGGATGGTATATTTTAGTTCATTCATGTTGTTGAATTACTGGCATAATTAGAATATGCTTAACAATTTCTTTAATCTTCAACTCCAGTTAATGGATTGGAAATGTATCAGATCATATAATGTACTTCTGCTTTCCTCTTTGGCACTGGAATACCCAGATACCTTTTATTTTGGATCCCCTTGGTATATGGAACGTCTGTGGCTGTGATGTGTAACCGGGTTCGTAGCCTCCCTTTTGATGTTGTGGGAATTAGCTCTTTGGGCTGACTACAAACAACGGTACAGTGGGGGGGGTCAACAGCTCTAAGTGTTGCCCAGATAATGTAGGCAAGATAAAAAACACTGTCCAATTTTCACTATTTTAATACTGTTTAACAGCTCTATTCAAGATGGCCAACAGTCTAGATTTTTCTATTAAATTATGTGGTAAGAATATATTATATCAACATGATAAATACAGCAACGCTTGTATTGTCAAATATAATAACAGCAATTCCATTTACAGAGACGTTTGCATTATCCAATGTATGGTAAAGTTTCCATATTCAAATATAACATGACATTTGTAACAGTTTAAACTAACACCAAATAGTTCCAGTTACTGTATGTGTGTATTTTACGTTTATTTATCGTCGCTACCGGTTGCCCATATGAGCGACGCCTCCTGAAGAAATGAGTCATTTTAGATTTTTGGAGGATAGTGCAATGATACAGACAGAGACCCATTCCAGAATCTCCTCTGGTTCTTTTACGTGCACTGTGTACAGCACCGACACAAGGAATCCGGGACAAAATGCCACAGGACAACATGCCACAGGACATAATGCCACAAAATTGGCTAGGACATAATGCCACAGGACAAAATGTCACAATACGAAATAAAAGACAAAATGCCACACTATTTCAAATCATTTTATTTTTTACAGTATATATCCATATCTACAGCAATGTCACACTACAAAAATGGAAAAATTATCACTATTTACAGTAATAACTAATATGATGATATATTAATAGGGTGTGCCTATCTGAAGCCTATCCAACGTTTAATACATAAATAATGAAGGTAGCTTAAAGGGGGACCTGTACACCCATCCCTTGTACTTAAGTAAGATTTTTATTTATTAAGTTTCATTTTAATACTGAGCATCCCCAAGTATAATACTAATTAATACTAATTTAGCATGTTTAATAATAAATATCACAAAATGCCTTCCCCAAGTTAAATGCTAATTTATATCATCTTGATCATTAATCATATCACAAAATATAATTAATGGTTCATATTAATATCACACAGTAAAAATTATATCAACAAGCACAAGATTATAATCCACAGTCTATGAATAGAGTCACAAGATTAGTATCCACAGTTTATAGAGTCACAAGATTAGTATCCACAGTTTGTGAATATTAAATTACCAGAATGTTGGTATAGACATCACAGGGGCTTCTAACACTGAGCTGATATGATAAACTAGTAAAAACTGTATGTGGTTTCCTTTAATTAATGAAGTACAAACTGCAATTAAGAATGGCTGTGGTTTCTTTATTTATTTACATCGTGTGTTCGGATTAACAACAAGATGACAAGAGTGGTTCGACTGTACTACCGGGGTGAGACAAGGTTGCAACCTGTCACCAACCCTGTTCTCAATATTTTCAAATGACCTTGTACAGGAGGTTAACGACCTTGACCTCGGAATATCGATGGGCGACATTAAGATCTCGTTACTGATGTATGCAGACGATATTGTTTTGCTCGCCGACTCAGAGGACAAGTTACAGTGCATGCTGGATACACTTCATAGGTGGTGCCAAAAGTGGCGCGTTCTTATAAACACAACGAAATCGAAAGCTATGCATTTCAGAAGGGGTCGAACACAGCGCAGTGATTATGAATTCAAAATCGGAAATAGCGTTTTAGAAACCGTGGACCAATATAAATACCTAGGGATTATTTTTCATGAAAAGAGTGACTTTACGTCGAACTGTGAAGCTCTTGCTAAAGGAGCAGGTCGTGCTCTTGGGTGTATAATAAGTAAGATACATAAGCTCAAGGATTTTGGATTTCGATCGTCCCGGTCGATCTCCTCGACCGGGGCACATTCCGCAGCAGCAGCGTAGGATTCTGGGATCTTCTGGTCGTCGATCTTGTGAAGGGGGAGGCTCGCCAGCATGTGGATTCACGGCTACAGCACATCAGGACAGATCCACCAGCTCTTCTAGATAGTGGACACTATAGATAGTGATATTGAGGCACTATATCTTCGCCGGCTTTTTTCGACACTTTCTCTTCCTTCTTCTACTTCTCCGGCGGATAGACGAGACGGCGGACCTGAGGGAGCGGCAACGGTCGTGTATCCACGCTCCCCCGTTCTATTCCGGAATATAGTAGACACACTTGCGACAATCGACGACCAGATGTCTAACTGTCAGATCCGTATTAATGCTGCTGCGGGGTGACCAACAGTGAGGAGGGTGGCCCTACAGGGGACCGAGTACAGAAAGACCAGGCTTTGTCACCCTGCCACGGAATCAAGAAACCTCCTGAGGATGTCAACCTGAGCTCACATCGGGAGATTGTGTCACCGTTCCGAAGTGACCAATCCACGCCGCTGACGCATACAGACGAGGACCCGCATCGACTCTTCGGAGTGTCGACACTTACCTAGATCGGCGACAGCTAACACTGGGGCGCTGAAGAGGCACACCCTCGAACTATTTTATCCGTCTACCAATGAAGTCCGTTGGGGACGGAGGGATGCGACCTCGACCCGAATGCGTCAGCGGGGTGGACAACGACGGAACAACTGAAACATTCTGCTGCTGTGAGCCGACCCAGGAAACCGGCACGGGGCTTGTCACTCTGTTGTCGGGGAGATGATGCCCTGTCGTTTGGCATCGCTCCAAAACTGGGTCAACGATGAAGAAGCGCCTTCACAGCGACTGGATGACCTCATTTCTTCATCCAGCCAGCGACCAGACCTTCAACCACCTAGTACATAATCATATTAGACTACCCTACTCGTCAGCGAAAACAGAAATAATCATCGTAGAAGAATCATCGCAGAACACGTACATAATCACCATAGAAGAATAGGAATAATCATCACAGAAGAATCACCTTAGGACAAGAAGAATCACCTTAGACAAGAAGAATCACCTTAGGACATAACCATCTTAGAAAATACAGTCGCCCAAATGCATTTATGTGGTGGCGACTATAAATAAAACGAACAGCAAGCATTTCGATCGTATGAGAAGCTATACAACTCTTGTGTAGTTCCTATATTGGATTACTGTTCATCTGTGTGGGGACTAAAACATTATCAGTGTATTGACAACGTACAACACAGAGCTTTACGTTACTTTCTTGGGGTTCACCGGTTCACACCTATACTAGCGCTATATGGAGATTCAGGATGGATACCAAGTAGCTACAGAAGATGGGGCAATGCCGTACGTTACTGGAATCGTTTAATAAACATGGACAGTGATAGACTTACGAAACGTGTATTCGAGTTTGATTACCGAGTGAATAGGAATAACTGGTGTAGTGACCTAAATCAAAAAATGAATACCTTAGGAATAGCAAATAATTTCTACACAAAGACTTGCGTCAATCTCCCACATACCAAGACATTAATAAGCGATTACTATGCTGATAAGTGGTCGCATGACATCCAAACGGTCCCCAAATTAAGAACTTATAAGCTATTCAAACAGGCTTTCCGATGTGAAGAATATGTACAAATGAACCTTAATAAACACGAACGCTCAGTGTTGTGCCAGTTTAGGTGTGGAATTTTACCATTAAGACTAGAGACAGGAAGATATATAGGTGAACGTGTAGAGGAGCGCTTGTGTCGGTTTTGTACACTATATTCTGTGGAAGATGAAACCCACTTTATCATTCACTGTCATTTGTACGATGATATAAGATTAAGTGTACTTGGAGATACAATAACAAGTGAACAGTTTAACAATCTAACAGATACCCAAATACTAAAACTTCTGTTAAACTCATACCCAAGAAAAGTGGCCAAGTTTGTTGTGAGAGCATATCTGAGGAGAAAATGTTTAATTTATAATATGTAATTACTGAACGTTCATTATGTCCTTTATTTTATTGTATTACAATACACAATGATGATGATGATGATGATGATGGTGGTGGTGGTGATGATGAGGGTGATGATGATGGTGATGATGAAGATGATGATGGTGCTGCTGCTGCTGCTGCTGCTGCTGCTGATGATGATGATGATATGATGATGATGAGATGATGATGATGATGATGATGACTTGAATTTAATTATTTGTTACAGATCTCACAGTATATGGATTTTATTTTCAGTGTGTACAGTTATATATTAACAATGATTACCTGTCCATTTACAGTTACTCTCGAGTAGTCAAACTTTATTATAAAGGTGTGAATTTATAATAATCATTGTTGCAACCATTACCATTGCTAACATTACAGTCATAAATACCATGCCATACTTAAAATGACTGAATATCATATTGTTGATGTAATCATTGTGACTTCTATATGATGTTTATATGTATAACAATTTAATATGTAGGTGACTTATAGATCCATTGGGTCGGGTGCTATATTCATGTATTTATGTATGTATTGAAATATGTTAATGCACATGTCACTATAATAAACTATTTACTTACTTACTTACTTACTTACTTATTTATAAAAAAAGTGTGGCAATATGTCCAGCAATTTTTAACTGTGGCATTTTGTCCTGTGGCATTATGTACTGTGGCATTTTGTCCTGTGGCATTATGTCCCGTGGCATTTTGTCCTGTGGCATTTTATCTGGATACCGACACAAGACCTATTGTGACCTAATACAATTTGAAACCTTTGTGCTAATCTTTACAATTTATCTAATGCTTTTTCAAAAAGGGTTCCGAATCTAATAATTATACAGAAATAGAATATTTTACTTAATCTCAGAATGTCCTGATCATAGACAGAAATGAAACGCAACTTCATTTAACTTCTAAAATTAGGACTTCAACCAATGTAAAGACTTACACTATTTTAAGTCACACATTTTCAACATTAATTTATATGCCTTAAATTGTATTATTGATATAATAAAATATTGATTAATATTTCCTTATATACAATAGGTCTTTAACAATCCACTGTCATATATGTTTTGGCACACCCTCTGGGATAGCTTGGTACTCTATGCCAACTAGCACATTACAAAAAGTTAGGATACAGCAATCCCACCTTCATTGAACGATGAATAAATATGTCAAATATTAAATTGGCATTACAATATAACTTATTTTCTAAAACAATTTGTAACAACACTGTATACATATTATGGATACTTGTATACATGAATTGAATCTGACATGTACTATGTATTTGCACTACTTGCAATTTAAGTAATAAACATATGTGTACTTTGTGAGGATCTTCATTCTTTCGTTGTGATTGGATACATTTGGAAAATATAATATTACTTGAAAGTATGGAAATTATGGCAATATTCAGGTTGGGACAAATGTTAATTGCAAGAAATATGGTAGAATTTTCCCCCCAGGATTATGACCTACTCTTTGACCTGATTACAATACACAATTAAAGATTACAAACTATGGCCCAACGATAACGTGTTATTTACAAACATTACTATAAATAGTTTTCGACTAATCCAAATCAATATTTAGGGTGTATAAGATTAGATACATTTACATAAACTAAAATATTTCAAGTATATACAAATGTCAAGGAAATAGTGCAGTGGTAAGATGTATCTACTTGCATCCATTACGTTTTGCGTTCTGTGGTTCGAATCCTTGCAACAATAATTTTAAAACTCGTTCTATTTATTTTTGCACGGGGAAATCAAGATAAACGAAAATCAGGTAAGAAAATACTGAGTGAGAGTGTGTGTTTGAATTTGTGTCTGTTTCAAATTTATTTCAAAATGACAGACGAAATTATTCACCGTATTCAAATGACTCTAAAAAGATACTTCAACACGTTTATCAGGTTAAACGTCTGAAATAAATGTCTTGCTTTATCTGCATTTTTCGTTTTCATATTTATTCGTATAGCTAATCCATTTTATTCTTGTATTGTCAGATATGCACAGAGGAGAAGGTTCGGGGTATATTGAACATTCCGCTATCAGCACCATTGCAACATACGGCTTGCCTGACAGGTGTATCGGAGATGACAGTGTTCAGAATTATCCGACCGACTGATACGGGTGCACGCAAGCCAAGGATTGACAAACTGCAGCTAGACGACTTCGACCAGTGTGTCATACGAAGAACAGTGAATGATATGATCACAAGGAACAAAGTTCTGCCAACAGTGCCAACCTTGCACAAAGTACTGAGGGATTCAATACAATACAAAGGAGGCGAGGGAGCACCTGCGTCAGACCCTTCGCCAACTTGGCTTTAAATGGACTCGAATTTCATCCAACAGGAAAGTTCTGATTGAGCTGTCGAACTTTGTTGTTATGCGGGCACAGTTTCTTCGAAAGATGAAGCAACTGAGAGCTACCGGAAGACCGATAATATACACAGACGAAACATATATTCATGCTGGACATTCTCTTAATAAATGTTGGCAGTCTGGTGACACGCAACATCATGTTCCGTTCAACAAAGGAGAACGTATCATCATTGTGCATGCGGGATCAGATAATGGATTTATCAAAGGAGCTGACCTGATCTTCAAATGTAAAAGCAAGAGCACTGACTATCACGATGATATGAACTTTCAAAACTTCAGGAAGTGGCTAGAGCTCGAGCTAATTCCAAATTTACCTGCAAATTCAGTCTTAGTGATAGACAACGCACCATATCATAGCATCCAGGTAGATCGATGTCCGACGCAGGCAACAAGGAAAGCAGATATTCAGTCTTGGCTCCGCAGGAACGGTAAATTGAGTATGCAGATAACATGCTTAAGAATAAGACCGAACTTCTACAGCTTTGTAAAAAGTACAAACCACAGCCAAAGTACGTTATTGATGAAATGTTAAGAAGTCATGGACATGAGTGTATTAGATTACAGCCATACCACGCCGACCATAATATAATAGAATTGGTTTGGGCAAAAGTGAAGAGAAGTTGCAGAGCGAAATTTCTCGGTTAAGCTGGCCGATGTCCTGACATCCTGAAATACAGGAGAACTCTCCTTCTGGGGTTTTATACAAGTGTCAACATGAGCAAAAGTGATACATGATACTAACACTAAATCTAAATCTCCTTCGCTATACAAGTGTCAACATGAGCAAAAGTGATACACGATACTAACACTAAATCTAAATCTCCTTCGCTATACAAGTGTCAACATGAGCAAATGTGATACACGGTACTAACACTAAATCTCCTTCGCTATACAAGTGTCAACATGAGCAAAAGTGATACACGGTACTAACACTAAATCTAAATCTCCTTCGCTATACAAATGTCAACATGAGCAAAAGTGATACACGGTACTTTTTTTAATTTTAATTTTATTTAGATTATAACAACATTTACATAACAACATATTTACAGTTTGACAATTTCAATAAAACAACGAATCTCTGATAAGCAATCTCTTAAGCATTTAAACAAAATTATACATTGAATCAGATGAGCATGTAGTTTTCTTTATAATCTAATTGTATTAAAATAAGCTCAGAACTTTGAATGGTAAGAATACTAAAACTTCTCTATGAATGTGCCTATCAATGCAAACGATTTTCGCTTGTATTTTAGATAATCTTTAAATGTACTCATTTCATGAAGACATATGTAAACAATGTTCAGTTCATTTGAACGTTGATTACTTAGGAAGAATGACTTGTAGATGCAAAAGCTCGATATGGTCAAAATCATGTTAAATTCCCAAGAATTATTATTGTCAAAATTGTATCCTAGCACAACACTCTAAGCTGCAGTTTGGATTTTCGTTTATTTGCCATTTATATAGGTTATGACAGTTTGCAATAATGTTATTAATTAGCTTGTATCGAAACTGTTTATATCTGTTATCAATACACATATTCATTTGTGAGTACAATTGTTTCCATGGTATTTTGAGATCAAATTTATTCTCCCAGTATGATTGTAAGTATGGTTTCGATGATTTTATTTGCAAAAGTGTATTGTATATCGCTTTATTATTCAATGATTTTAAATTTGATATGGAAAATGGAAGTCTTAGATTCACTTTAACGCGTGTTCGTGTTGATTCTTCCGTTTGTATTTTCTTAAACCATGTTTTGGGTATTGCGTTTTTAAGAATCATTATTTCTGATATCCAATTAGAATGATTTCGTAATTTGCCTAGAATAATGTTTTCGCTAATTTTACCATTGTTGTCTATTATATCATTTACAAAAATTATACCAGAGTTGATCCAAGTTTTAAACAGTATAGGTTTATTTTTGTATTTAATTGACTCATTTCCCCAAATTATTTCCTGTCGTATATCATAGAATGTTTTAGGTTGCTGTTTGTTAATATTTCTAAAAGCTATCCAATTGAGAATGATGTCTTTATAGAACTCAGGAAATTTGCAGATGTTATTTGGCAGGTTTTTCATTGAGTTATAGTTCATGTAGAATATGAGGAAATCTGTACTAAAACTGTCGAAATAATATTTTGGGATTATTTTCCAATTGGCATTTTCTGATGATAGATGATAGCAGTGATTTTACTCATTTTATTTGTAACATGGCTGTGAAACTATCTAGATCGATCATGTTGATTCCGCCATCTTCAATCTTATTTATCAGTATACTTCTTTTGATTTTTTCTCTTTTATTGCTCCATATGAATTGGAAAAATAAAGTATTTAGATTATTCTTGACAGATTATATGTATAGATTGGAGCAAAAGGATAGATTTTATAACTGTAACCTTACCATAAAACGATAGTTTTCTTTTGCTCCACTGGTTAATGAGACTTTTACATAGGTAATTCAATTTTAGATTCCCAATTTAATTTTTCACATTCCATTTTATCAGTTCCAAAGTATACTCCTAGAGCTTTAACTGTTTTCTTCCATTTAATGTCGCCTACATTTTCATTTGATAATTTAGATTTGCCAATCCACATGCCTTCAGTTTTATTTATGTTAAGAGTTAAACCTGAATATTTTCCGAATGTGTTAATAGTTGAAAATGCATTATTGATGTCAGTCTTGTTTTTTACAAATAAACTAGTGTCATCGGCTAGTTGTGTTAGTTTTATGTTGAAAAGCTCTTTGTTAACTTTAACAGGAATACCAGAGATATTAGTATTGTCGCGTATTTTATTTGCTAGAACTTCAGCAACGATGATGAAAAGAAGTGATGAAATGCTGCACCCTTGACGGAGGCCTCGCGATAGCTTAAAACTTTGAGATAGCCAGCCGTTGTTTAATATATATGAGATGATATTGTTGTACAGAGATTTTATCCAGTTTATGAACATTAGTTTAAAGTTGAATCTTTTATACACGGTACTAACACTAAATCTCCTTCACTATACGAGTGTCAACCAGCCATTATTACTTGTAGTAATTTGGGAAGCTGTGAGAGTTGCTGTATTTAGTAAGCTTCATTCTGGAACAATCTATGAATATTTATGAGGCAATATTAAGAAGGGTCTATAAGCATTAGTGTTTCGATACTGAAACAGTAATCTTGGGATTACATAATTATGCTTGGCAGATTATATATGCTGCTATTTTGGGGATTATCCCATTTGTTCCATGGACGCCAGCATACAATGTCTGTCTAGTCAGTTTGATTCTTTCTACGATATTTGTTGCAGATCGTTCTGTGAAGAACGTGTGAGACCAAGGTATGTAGTGTTTGGCTGTAGTTATTTCTGTGTTATCAATGTGCCAGTCTCATATAGTTTCCTTATGTTGCAATTTGGTGTTAATGACTCTTCTAATTATGAAACTCTTCCATGGATGTATGTATATGTATCGCTCACATGACTCAATTTTTACCCTGGGGTCACCATATTAACAACTTTGAAAGAGCATTGTACATCGCCCATTCCTACCAAATGTTGCCAAGATCCGACCGTGAGAAGATGCTTAACGAATTTGTGTAATTTATAGATGATGGCCAATCTTATATTCGCGACAAACCTCCATTTTTACAAATCCGAAAAGGCTACACCCATGGACTGTAACTGTGAAAGTTGGCTACCATTGGCCAAGTGGTATGGTTGAAGAAGAATTTTGAAATCTATAATAAAAGAACGATCTTTTGACCTTTCGTCAGCCATCTTAGATGACCAATTCATCTGATTTTGATAACAATTGCATCAGAGCAATCACCTTGTCAATACCTTCGATTTGATATATGACATGATCATATTCGCTCATTTCTCATAAAAGGTTGATCGTTCGACGGGAATCTTGGATGACTTAAACATCCGATTTTGATGAAATTACATTAGAATGATCGCTTCGTCGATACATTTGACTTGATATACGACCATAATTATTCAGTCAAATATAATATTTGACCCCTACTTGACCTCCCTCCCGGGCCTCGTCTATTTTTCATCCCAGGGTCACCATTTGAACAACTTTGAAAGAGCATTGTACATCGATCATTCCTACCAAGATACGTCAAATTCCGGCTAGCAGTTATGAGAAGAAGATACTTTAAGAATTTGTACTATTTTTAGACAGCTGCCATCTCGGACTACGTAGTGATGTGATTAAAAAAAAATGTGTAATCCCCAACTAAAGCCATGGTCTCATAGAATGTACGTTGGTCTATGATGGGCTACGACGTCCAAATCCTACGATGGTAGACAATAAATTATTATGCTATTGCAATCGTAGGACTACGTATCGTAGCAGCTGGTCCAGTCAAGAAAATGAAGACCCAAGATCATGTCTGTGCCGACAACATCCATGTCGGAACCTCTGACGGAGGAACAGGAGACCAAGCTGGCGGAGTGGTTATTGGAACACCCAATCTTTTGGGACAAAACCCAAAAGGATTTTGAGCAGGCTGAAATGAAGGCGCGGCTGTTGAATGACAAAGCAAAGACATTTGTTGGGCTGGATATATTGGGTCTACGTACATGGTTCACCACATAGAGAAGCAATTATGGGAGGTGGAGGGGCTGCAAGAACGTAAAGTCCGGGTCGGGAAAATCTCACGTCACGAGCAGGAACAAATGGGTTCTCGCCAACTTCTCCTGGTTGGAGTGCCACGTGGTAGTGAGGACACAGACATCCCAGTTGGGCGTGATATGTAGCTCCCCACGATAGATGACTATAATCAATCGTCTGACGACAGTGCCATACAGCCCCTACAGTAGCGTTTATTCCCAGTCTATCCAGCCCTGAACTTCCTGAACGGCAGTGGAGCAACTTCCAACACCTCGATGCAGTGGATCAAGGAAGCCAGTGATTCAGTAAGTTATATTATTCATTTGTTATTTTGTAATTTACCACTCTTCCTAGGTAAACCAGTACTAATTCCCATGGTAGATGATGTGCATTATATACAAAATGACTCTTGAATGACATAGTATTTAACCCTAAGTCGGGGCCTCAATTTCCCATTATATATAACAAGATTTTATTGCCAATATAGAATATTGGTCAGCGATACACGGTTTAAGTTTATCGTGTAAGTCTAATTGTATGTATGATATTGTACTATACACCAAACGTCCTGTATATCACAGGGGAATCTTTTAAAACGTTTCACGGCTCATAACAGCCAGGGTAAAATTAGTTGATTCAATTTGTGTGCAAATGATTGCCACAAAACCACATGCCAGGGCCTTACAGTTAGCCACCAAATAATTAGCCGATTTCATGTCCATGTAAAGCCCGTGTTAAATGTATATGTGTTATGGCGTGACGACGACTGATAAAAGCTCCACACGACTGAGATATTGTACCAGACAACATAGACTCTTGACAGAATAGAGCAACACGGGAGCAACGTCTTGGTCAGAAATATATAACCAACGGTTTAAAAGTAAGTGGATTCTTTTATCAAATTGTCATTACAGTATTTTATTTAAATACTAAACTGTTTTTATACAAGTTTAAGTTCGCTCGATTGCGGAACATGGTTCTTCTGTAAAACGTTATTGACTAGGTTAGAGTCAGATTAAATTATTGAGATTGTTGTTTAGTATCGAGGTTTCGTTCACTCGATTGTGAAACAAGTTAATTGTGAATATAGGAGTCTACGTCATGTTACAATGTTGTGTACATTGAATGAATCGACTTTGTTGGTAAAACTGTCATTGACTTGATGCTGTCATGAATGTATATGGTATAATTGTCACCGTATGATACGGCATCCGTCTGTTGTATGATACGACATCCGTCCGTTAGCTGTAAATGTACCAGGCCACTTACCGGAATGGTTGGTGTACGGTACCTGTTAATGCTTACAGGATATAACTTACTATGTATATAATCATAATCAGGTGATGGAACTGCTTTGATCCAATAACGTATTTGTTAATGATCAATGTTAATGATCACACTACTCAACGATACATTTATATCATTGATACATTTAAACTAGTACTTATCTATAGATGTATATGATATGTATTATCGTGGCTGTACTTGCCCTTGTGCAAAATATATCCTTTCTGTTTCTCACTTTTGATGTTTAAATGTTACACAGCAAACAATGCTGACCTAGAGAAGAAAATTGTGTGTTGATCAGGGGTTCCACTGTATGTCGTTAACCATCAGTTGTTAAGTTCTGTTTGACTCCTAAAAAACTAATAATTTATATTTAGAGTTCAAAAATGATTTGAATCTGTCACGAAATGCAACCCCACACACCAAACCAACACCAACACAAACCACCCACACCCACCAGTCACAGTCAACCGTGCTGCCAATAGTGCAGCAGTTGGGGGAGTTTGGTTCTACCCTGACCAGGCATCATCCCATCATCTCCATGCACAAAAAGGTGCCTTCCAGCACAGACATGCTGGATATGTCAGGCCTCACCCTGTCTACACTCCAGACCAACCAGTCCCTTACCAACATCAGAGGCAACGGCAGCATTTCAGAGTATCTAGCAAGCAGCCACAACCAGTTGAACACCGACAACTTGGATCCTGAAAACTAATGACCACTGTGACTGTGTTTTATATGTAGATCTACATTGTATGTATTCCTGGATTATGCATCACAGATAATATAACAACTCTATTTGAAGTAAAAACGCGGGTAAACAGACAATCGATATACCATCACTGTACAGATAAACCAGATATTACTGTATTATTGTATATCGCGACTTAGTCTGAATAATTAAGTAAAGTATACACCTGTCTCACTTGTGAAGTGATAATCATATCACTTTTTTGTTTACTCGCATTCTACTTTAAATGACTGGTTTTCTTTATTAAAAAATATCAAACTTATTAAAATATAGTTCATACATCGTATAATTATGTTCTCCTGTAATTACAGTTCACAAATATATATATCCACAATATTTCTATTCGCATGTCCCTGTCAGAGCTCAAGCTATATTGACCAGTCTTGCAAAGGTACACTACAAGCTGCACTAATGTAGTACCCAAACACCCTCTGCTGTTTGGCCTCACGGGTCACACAATTGCGACCATGACGTGCCATCTTTGCTAGCACTTTGTTCTGTCTCCAGAGATGACGTTCCCCTGTGCATCTTCAAGATCCAGGTCCCGGTTCTGTAGACGGGCATATCGTAATCCCATAATGTTGTATAAGCACAGACACGCCTCTACAATAAGCAATTTCTGGTTCTTGCTGTAGGGTGGTGAGCAGGCAACACCACCTGTGTACGAGTATTCCAAAACTATTCTCCACGATGCGTCTGGCGCGGGACAACCGGTAATTAAAGATGGCCTCTTCTTTTGACATTTGCCTATGAGAAAATGGCTTCATCATCCATGTTCGCAGTGGAAATGCATCATCTCCCACCAGAAAGTATGGCGTGTCCCTGTCATCGTTTGGGAAGAGGCTGGGCAGGGGGAAGTCCCAATGTGTTATCCATCAGGGCAGTACTAATGGTTGAACTGTTGAAAATGGAGCAGTCAAGTGCAGAATCGTTGGCCCCGACGTCAGCCCACATGAACTTGTAGTCCCCATCGATGAGGGCAAGAAGGATGATGGAAAAAAATCCCTTGTAGTTGTAGTATAATGAATCAGAGTGTTTGCCATCGAGAGCACCGCACACATGGTAGAAGTTCCACTGTGAACCAAAGCGATCAGCTACTACACGCCAGCTATCAGGGGTTGAGGGCGTACAACACCACCAACCACAACAAAAACACACCCCACACACTTTGGAAATGGTGTTGTGCGGCACGAGAAAAAAGAAACACATCTCCCACACGACTTTGGAAATGGTGTTGTGCGGCACGAGAAAGCGAGGCTTCTGTAGCTAGAGGCCAGGTAGTGAGTTAGTCTTGGTCCTCTCGAGCATGTCGGTCAGCCTCTCGAGCATCTCGTGAAACATGGCCGGTTTCCATGCGCAGGTAGCCCTTGAAATCGCCACGAGACTCTCGTTCCAATTCGGTCATCAGTTGATCATAGGTGCAGAACAATTCAAGCCTAGCTATCCAAGGCCGCAACCAAAACTGTCTTTTTCTTCTCCGATGTTGTTCTTGGCGCCTCCTCAGCAGAACAGCTATAGCGATCATGTCAACGTCGTCTAGCTGTTGACGCCTCCTCTGCCTCTGTGGTGGAATCAACACAATGATGCACACTGAACACGTTGTGTTTGAACTAATGATAATGACGTGATGGCTGGGGTTTATATACCCCAAAGGTAGATACCCCCAACGTAGCTACTATGGCGTATGATGACGCAGAATGATCCTGTGTCCTCGTAGGATTGTCGTACGATATCCTAAGATGCCGGACGATGGTGTATGTGTCTGGCAATTACCTGTGGACAGGTGCAAGTTATTCACGTAGTCGACATTGTACGATGGTCCTACAATGTCATACGACGGACCTACGATGGTCTACGACGTTGAACAAGATTATTTTCCAACGTATGATGACCCTAGTAAACCACAAAATCGTACGTTGGCGCTGGATGGGCTTCACGATGCTCCATGATGGTACCATCGTATGCTCTGTGGGACCATAGCTTAACCCAGGTATCATGACAATAAATGGAGGCTATAGACCAAATGGTTACTGAGGAGAAAACGTTTGAAAATGTTCACGGACGACGACAGACACATGTGAGAGCTAAAATATTTCTACCCCAGACAAAATCACTATATCTTGTTCCATAGATGTGATAGAAATGCAATCTTAGAGTCTAGAATGGGGGTTTTTGCGTCTGGGAATTCAACTATGACAATATAAATGCTGTAAAATAATTTGGCACATTTGAGTCATATATTAAAAATTGAAAATGGCTTCCACCAGTTATTCGGGTCAGGAATGATCTGTGTATGTAGACCCGAGTTTCAGGATAATAAGATGAACATGAATGAGTGATACCTGCAGGCCACAAGAAGAAAAGGAGTGGTCATCCAGATGCCATATGGTTATACAAGTGGTTGCTTTATATGCAAGTTCTAACAGTTTGTATATACTTGAATAGGCGGAAGTGCTGATAATCCTGATATCTAATATAGTTAATTTTTGCATTTTCATGACAGGCAGTGTATTGTTTTGGTGTTTTTTGAGAAAGTATGTGACTTGAGAAGACTTCAGACTAGTTGATGTGTAGAAAAGATGTGGTATAAATTACAAACTGAAGGTGGGGTCTTCCGGTACTGTAATATTTGGTGGAAGAATACAGTGTGTAAACACAGTGACGTCATTCACAGGTGTAACAAGTGGAATTTGTGTGTATCAGATGCATAAGAGTGATATTAGTCGAGTAAGTGATTGTTAGCATTAGTTACGAGAGAGTGGTATGATCGAGAAAATTGTATAACTGGTTCAAGTCGTATGCATGGCATCCATTGCATACACTGGTCATTATAGTGACTCTCCTTACCCGGGGCCAGTTTAGCATCCAGTAGCTGTCCACAATTTGACCGAAGCAAGTCAATTTACTACTGAAAGGTTATATTTTTTAGGATTACAACTTAGCTGGTAAGTTAGGCAATTTGATTATATTATATATTATTGTAAATATATTACATTTATAATATAATCATAGTATAATAATTATAACATTATATAGCTTATTAAGAATAAGTTTCGGTTGGTATGTAATACTGGTATAAGACATGTACTAGTATATAATGTCTATTTTGTATTGTGTACATTTATAGGTTTTTGGTATACATTGAATAAAAGTGTTTGAAATTCAGAATCACAGTTTCCTCTATATACGACCCAACCCCGAAGCATAAGCAACAGATGGTTCCCTATCGAGGAAGTAGACGTTAAAACCAGCTGTGGAACCTTCAATTTAAAGTAGTGTTTCCCAAGCGAAAGCCGTCAACCAAGGAGAACGATCCCCGGGGAAGGAACCATCCAGAGACGACCAGGACGGAAACACCCAGTGATTTTTTTCTGTTTTATTTTATAGTGTGCACACATGATCACCGATGATTATTTTCTGTGATTTTTTAAAGTGAATTGTGATATATATTATGCGCGCCGACAACAATGTGACCAGCAATGACGAACAATGTACTAACATTATCATTATGGAGTGTGTGAATAAGTTATGATTGTAAAACTGGAGTAAGATTTTATTATGTTGGATATTTAAATATTTAAAGAAGAAACAAAATCGTAAGGTCCTTTTATAAATTGCCATTAAATATTATAGCAGCCCATTTCATGAAATTAAATTTCTTGTATAGTCATCCGCTAAACCGCACATAATACACGGTCGCAGTACACTATTCACAGTAGTTATAATCTAGGCGCATGAAATAGTAGCGCTGTCCTAGTTGTTGACTATTCAGTCTTTGTAGTCGATAGACCGTTGTAAACAAAACATGGTCAATTCACGCATTCAAGACATGCATTTCTATCTTGGTAGCTAGAGATTGTCAAAATCATATCGGAAAAATAGTTTGACATTGTCCGGAGATCATAAATTTATTTTGACTGCCGTTACGAATTTTGCATTATATTATTCTCTGCGTTTAACATGAGTACAGATATAACTTGTAGCGATCACAATCGTGTATATGTTCAGATGTTTGGTTATCTTTTTGTTTATAAATTAGGAATTAGTATTTTAGCAATATCTATAAAGGTTGAGTGATAATGTTGATATTCAACATTTTTATAATTAGACATTGTAAAGGTATAGGGTTAGATCGAGGCTAGAACCTACATTATACATAAATTTGGTTATAATAGGCCATTAACCTAGGTCTAGATTCATATAATTTATATTTGAGTATTTAGTATAGGGCTGAGTGTATAAAAGTAAAGTAAAGTGTTTGTTTATTATAGTGTCACCCCTATTTAACCCTTTCCCCCATAGAGATGTAGTTTTATTTCATACATTTGGCTGTAATTTACCAATCATACACAATGGATACGCTGTGAACTTGCATACTCCACCTGTATGGAGGTAACGAGGAATAAGTGTTGTATACACTATGTTGTTCCGATCTTTATTATAGCTTGTTTCACTACTAATGTGTCAGTCTGTGTAATAGGCATTGGTGTCGAGAGGCGCTTCTGAGGGGGAAAGGGTTAAAGGGCCAGCCATTTCTGACTTCTGACACACCTCTTTTTCATGAACATCAGTACTTCCCGAATCCTATACTTGTATGCCAGGCGACATGCTGGTAGGCAATCGGTAACCATTATTTAACTAGCTGGCGGCTCACCAACCGGCCATATCAGAACGAACCCCTGACGAGATTCGAACTTTCGACCTCCCGCTTCGTAGGCGGACGCCTTATATAAAGGTATATTAAGGATTATCAATAGATTAAATCATAGATCAAAGATTCGAAATTCGAAAATTAACACAAGTGAATCGATCCCGGACTACAGAACACAATAATGCGGTCGAAACCCAGGATACACGTCTATAAACATAAAGAAACAAGAGTAGGACCAACGGAAGCACATTACACTGGTTTCATTAATCATCAGTGCAACCGTCATACTTTGAGATTAAATTATACAAACTTTAGGCATTAAATACACAGCGCCAAAATCAGCTGTTTTTATGAAAATGTATCCCTTTGGTATTACAAAATATATCTTTAAGACGTGAGGGATACACGTCGGGGTCAAGCCTCAACAGGTGAGCATACTGTGTACGCTCACTTACAGTGCCTCCGGGTGGGCAGACCTTCATAAACTCGAAAAAAAAAAAAAAATCATAGATCCAAAATTATTGGTGGAACCCTGATTTATGATATAGCCCAGTACATTATAATTATATAGCCCAATTTCCTTCAAATGGTTGGACTGATTCAAGTCACAAATGTTTTCGCACCGGGAGAGAGTTCGGACCTAAATAGGTGTGCGCTTAGTGTGTTATAAAGTTGTGCTTTAGCGAATCAGAATGTTGTGTTGATATAATTCTGTATATGATCGTAGGTGTATATAAATATATGTATGAATTATGCATTTATTTTAGGCATTTATTCAAAGGCCAGATACGGCGTTACACATGAGTAAATTATTTTAGCGTGCAGTATAGGGTCCATGGTTGATTGCAGAATTAGAACATTTTATGTATTGATTCTTGAGCATTTGGTGTAATAGTCCAGGCTAGATGTTACGACAGATGTCATGTGTGGAGCCGTACGTACCATACAGCCATAGCGATTTAAGATATTTAGTTATAACAGGTGATATAATTAGTTTAGTTACCTGTGTTTAGATAATATATATAAAATTGTAATATAAAACATATCATTGCTATTTAGGTTTACACGCAGCAGAAAACAAGATTTGTAAACACAAGCGACTGTGATGTTGTATGTTATTGATTTATATATTAAAGGGAAACTCAATGTAGGTAATCGCGAACTACACAGACGTTACAGCTTGAGAGAAGCGAATAGTCTACGTGTATTACGGAGGTGTCTATTGTCTACTGCAGCCCAGCAAATGTTTTGAAGGAATAAGGTAAACATCATTTGTGTATTGACATTTACATATGATTTGTAGGTCACATACCTAGCTCGGCCTGAGTCAGCGACAGTTGACAACAAAAATTGGTTTTGAAATAATTAATTTAACATTACATAAATATTATTGCTGGATCTGGTGAATATTTTGTTGTGTTTATACAGCAATGCAAAGCTACATGCTCATACAATAGAATCCTTGATTCACACTTAACCTCGATTTCACACAGATAGTGATTTGAACTTGGACTTGATTCATTGCTTTTGAC
>CM026392.1:329488-344922 GCA_014843695.1 Archivesica marissinica | reverse complement strand
TGTAACATGTAATATTTTTTAATTTATCGTCATTTGGACATTTTGAAGGATAATGACCTATGTTATGACATTTATAACATTCACATTTATCCTCTTTACAATTAGCTGTAATATGTCCTGTTTTATAACATAAACTACATTTTGGTGTATCACATTCTGTTACATAATGTCCTAATTGTAGACATTTTGTACATTTAGCAGCTTTCTTATATTGTATTTTTACACTTTGTATTACAGCTTTTGAAGCTTTACAATTAGCCGAACAATGACCTAATGTATTACATTTGTAACACCTATATGTAGAGTAGTCTCGAGTATCCATGTTTAACGGTACTAACTCTGACAATGTAACTAATAACTATTATGTATCTTCTTTTATAGATATCTCAAGTGATTATGACTATATAAGAAGTTACACTATCGTAGACCTATAAACAACATCAACTATGCCTCTTGTCGATTACTCACAATCTACGGACGAAGAAACATCTGATGATGAAGTTGAAATTGATAATAACGATTCTACATATGACATATGCGAAAGAGATGTTAGAATTTCGCGTAAATTTAAAACATCTAGCAGAGTTTATGATCTTGTTATTGATGGTGGTAAACGTTATACACCTGATATATTTAACTCTATAGTAAATGATTTAAAGAAATACGGTAATGTTGATGACAATGATAAAATCAGAATTTCTGTTACACACCCTACATTAGGTTTTGGTATACATATACCATTTGCTACATCATCTACAGTTAGTGGAGCTAACATTTTAAATGAGATACAAAAAGTTGCACAAAGTAATAAAACTTTTAAGATGGAGGATAAAGGTTTAAGACTTGAAATGACACATACTGTAATACCTGGAGGTCGTGGACGTTTACCAATGTCACATGGTAGTCATATTAGTATAGACAATATGTTAAAAAATAAAAGATCTATTGTTAGAATTGTTAATTATAATGATAGTATTTGTTTTGCAAGAGCTATATGTGTATGTATAGCTCATGCTAACAAAAATGATACTCCCGAATGGAAAATTTATTGGAATAATATTAGATATTCTAATCGTATAACGCAAACTAAAGAAGCTAAACATTTATTAGCAGCTTGCGATATACCTACAAATATTGAATGTGGTCTTAAACAATTTAAAATAATGAGTGAACATTTAAAACCATTTTATACTTTAAAGATTTGGGGTCAGCATGGACAATTGTTATATACATCTCAAGGTAATGGTCGTACAACGTTACATCTTTATAATCACCATCATCATTTTGATTCTATAACAAGTATATGTGGTTTTAAAGGACGTAGTTATTATTGTGATTCTTGTAATGTATTCTATAGTTGTATTAGTAAACATAAATGTGCTGCTATATGTGTTTGTTATGCATCATCTATATGTCCATACGTAACTTCCAAACATTGTAACGATTGTAAACGTGTATTTCATAGCGATAAATGTTACGAAAATCATAAATATACAAGACGATCAACAAACATTTGTTCTCAGGTTTATAAGTGTAAAGATTGTGGTTGTAATGTTATAGCTACAAATAAAAATCATATATGTACAAATTCTAGAAAATGTAAATACTGTAAACAAATAGTTGGCGAAAATCATGATTGTTTTATACCTCAATATAATAAGGATACAACTATAGAGCAAATATATATTTTCTACGATTTTGAATGTATGTTTCTTTCATCGGGTGAACATTCACCTAATTATTGTGTAGCTCATAAAGTCTGTAATATTTGTATATCAAAACCTATAGAGGATCCTTGTAAATGTTCTAAAGAATCTAGACAAAGGATCTTCTCTGGTTCATCAACTTTAAACAATTTTTGTTCATGGTTATTTCAACCCAAACATAAAAAAGTGTGTGCAGTAGCTCATAATTCTAAAGGTTATGATGCACAGTTTATATTAAGACATTTAATACAAGAAGGTGTTACTAAACCATCTGTTATTATGAGAGGTAATAATATAATTTCTTTGAAATGTTTAGGTGTTACACTTATTGATTCTTTAAGTTATCTACAAATGCCTTTAGCCGCATTTCCTAAAACTTTTGCTATTGAAGAATTATCTAAAGGTTATTTTCCTTATTGGGCAAACACTGGAGAATATGATAATTACGTAGGTCCTTATTTACCATTACATTTATATAAACCAGGTATGATGAATCCTGAGGCTAGATCTACTTTTTTTAAATGGTATGATCTTAAAGTATCTGAAAAATGTATTTTTGACTAGAAATGCGTTTATATTGTATATCAGATGTTGATATATTAAGACGTGGTTGCGGTTTATTTATTAAACTTTTTATCAATAGCGAAGGTCTTAATCCTTTTACAGAAGCTCTAACATTACCTGGAGCTTGTAATAAAACTTGGAGAAAAAACTATTTACCCGAAAAATCTTTAGCCATTATATCAGATGCGGGCTATCCTAATAAATGTAGATATTCTATTAAAGCTATTAGATGGTTACAGGGGGAATGTTATATACATACA
The DNA here is from genome assembly GCA_014843695.1 of Archivesica marissinica. Lineage (NCBI taxonomy): Eukaryota > Metazoa > Mollusca > Bivalvia > Venerida > Vesicomyidae > Archivesica > Archivesica marissinica. The sequence continues at coordinate 342,392 of CM026392.1, read as the reverse complement.
ATTAAAATTAAACATGCTCTTAATGGTGGTGAACATAAAATTGACACTTTCTACGTTGATGGTTTCTGTGAAAAAACAAATACTGTTTATGAATTTAATGGCTGCTTTTTTCATGGATGTATTAAATGTTATAAAAAACGTACTATTATCAATCCTTATTCGGCTAAAACAATGGATTATTTATATAAAACAACCATTGCAAGAACAAATATACTATTTAAATTAGGTTATAACGTTATTACTATGTGGGAATGTGATTTTGATAATCTTTGTAAATCTGATATAGATTATAGATCTTTTATAGAGAAATGTTCACAACATTTAGATCCTATTAGACCTAGAGATGCTCTATTTGGTGATAGAACTAATTCTGTGAAAATATATTATAAGGCTGAACAAGATGAGGAAATAAAATATGTAGATGTTTGTAGTTTATATCCTTATGTTAATAAATATAGAGAATATCCTGTTGGACATCCCGATATACTTACAGCTGAGGATGTAGATATTGATAATATTACTAAATATAGAGGTATTATTAAATGTAAAATATTACCACCACAATCTTTATGAATACCACTTTTACCCGTTCATTGTAATAAAAAGATGGTATTTCCTCTATGTATGAAATGTGCAACGGATGATATAGCAGATTGTAATCATGATATTAATGATAGATGTTTAATAGGTACTTGAACAATGGTTGAAATCACAGCTGCTATAGAATTAGGATATAAAATGATTACGATCTATCAATTATGGTCTTGGGATAATTGGTCCGATAATGTATATTCTGAGTATATCAATACATTCTTAAAAATTAAACAAGAGGCTAGTGGTTATCCATCATGGGTTAAAAATGTAGATGATGAGATAAAATTTAAAGATGATTATTTTAAAATTGAAGGTATACTATTAGATCTAGTAGTTAAAAATCCTGGTTTAAGAGCTTTTGCTAAAGCTATGTTAAATTGTTTATGGGGTAAAAATGCTCAAAATAATACTATGACCGAAACAGAATATATCAGCGATGTTAGTTATTTTTTGAATTAATGCAAAATCCTGATATTACTATACACTCTCTAGAACTGTTTAATAATTGTCAGTTTTTATTAGCTGCATATACAGATAAAAATAAAGAGTATTTACCGCACGAATCAGCTAATGTACCGGTAGCTGCACATGTTACGGCATATGCTAGATTAGTACTTTATAATGAACTTAAGAAATTAGGTAATAGAGTTCTATATTGCGATACAGATAGCTGCCTTTATATTAAAAGACCAAATACTTATGATATACCTATCATTAATGGTCGTTTAGGTTGTTGGGCTGATGAAGTACCATCAGGTAAAATTATCGAATATGTTGGTTTAGGACCTAAACATTATGGTTATAAATATATTGATTCTGAGGGTTTAACTATTACTAAGTGTAAAGTTAAAGGTTTAACGTTAGATTATAACACATCTGATTTGGTAAATTTTAAAACTATGGTAGATTGCGCTAATGATCGTGAAAATTATGCAACTACAATACATTACGATTCAAAAATTAAAAAGAATCGTGATAGAACTGTAACTAGTGAACATCGTACAAAATTATTTCGTTCTGTTTATACAAAACGTGTAATTGTTAATCGTTTTGATACCATACCTTTTGGATATAAACGATCTAAAACCTCTATAATCACTCATTAATCATGCCTATCAGAACGCAAGATAACGTTGTGATATTCTATAATAGCGACGCATTGTTTAGTAATATGTATAAATGTACATTTAAAGATAATTCTGATATATTATTTAATTGTGTAGAACAATATTATCAATATAATAAAAGTATAACTTTTGGTAAACATTTACTAGCTGAACAAATATTAAAGGAAGTATCACCGTATCAACAAAAGAAATTAGGTGGTACTTATTTTAATACTTTTGATTCTGATATTTGGAATAAAAAACGTTTTGAAGTTATGTTTCAAGGCAATATGTATAAATATCTACAGAATAAAGAACTGTTACAAACACTTTTAGATACTAAACATTCTAGATTTGGTGAAGCGAGCAGTCATGATCTTTATTGGGGTATTGGTTTAGATATAAATGATCCTAATGCTCTTTTACAATCTAACTGGCACGGTGAAAACCAGATGGGTTTAATTTTAAATAACATTAAGTATTGGTTAAGACAATCTATAACAACTATACATCTTAGAAAATAAATTATGTCTAATCATTGTGTATCTACAAAATATGGCTTTGGTTTACAATCTTCTAAGATACATTTATCTATTGACACTGATATTTTTACCATTATGGTTAATGATGAAATCATTAAACGTATTGGTACTAGTGTTGATATAAATACTATAAGACCTGAATTTATTTTAACAATAGATGGTTTACCATATAATAATTATTATGGTATGATGTGTGATAACACTGAAATGTATTTAGGACAAACTATAGATATAGAATGTATATTGAGAAATTTTCTATCTAAACACGATTTAATTATTATACCTAAAACAAACAAAAATATAAGGTATATGTGTACAATCGTTGGTGTTAACTACGAGTATTGGATGTCTATGTATAATAACTATACAGTTTATAGAGATGAATACAATTTACCATATGATAAAAAATTTATTAACGTACTTGAAGTTTTCCTCTATAAACATTACTCTAGACCTTAAGTGTTTTTCTCAAGTATCTTATATACTATATAAGACCATAAACTCTATAGGCTTTAGTATGTTTAACTACGATGGATAAACATGTTATTTATCCTTCATCAGTTAATTTAGACATTGTTAACGATTATTACGAGTATTTAACTTCTAGAAATAAATTACTTGTTCTACGAGATAATAAACATTGTGTTAGTTGTACAGATTGTTTAACAGCTATTAATACGAAATTACAAGAGTGTGAAGATAATCATTATGAACTTAATCTAGATTCTTATCACGAGAATCCTTTTTTTCTAGGTTATAAAAACAAACATCGTAAAGGTACACTCATTCATGGTACATTACTTACGGATGAACAAATACAAAATACAGAACGTACTATATTTAATTTTACGGTTACAGCTATAGATGGTTCATTAAAATGTCAAATGTTATAAGATCTGATTTGAGTTTATATGAAAGTGATCCTGAATGTAATATAGATAACTTTATATACAGAGCAGCATTAATACATGCTTTTTATCATCTGTGGACAATTACGAAGTAATGTCTTATGACATTATCTACAACGAACTACATTCAAATTATTTCTATGGAACTTTTTTAAACAGTGTTGAACATATGAGTTATTTATTTCTTGAACATGTTGTACGTTGGTCATACATAGAATTCACAGATAATATTCTACTAAACGAAGTTGTTCCAGATTTATTGTTTAATTGTTGGAAGAAATATGTACATTTAGTGAAACTAGACAACGGTGAAGTTGATGAAGATCTACAATTGGAGAAATTCATTGAAGATATTCAAGCTTTAAATATAACTTCATAATGGTGAAATACTACGAGATGTGGGGTGAACAGTGCTCTATATGTTTTCATCATACTGACGACTACTATTTAATTAACGAGTATTTATGTAAACAACTTATTTGTTTAACATGTATTGCTGAACATAACAAGTGTCCTTATTGTCATAAACTATTTACTAGTGATACTCTAATGTTTACCGATGAATATCGGCAATGTGATGATGTATTATTAATACAGACAGTACAACATTGGACTTTTGATATTTCATTACCTTATACTATGTATACTGAGTTGAAAATGTTTAATGTACCTAACTGATAATTATGTGTTACTACTACGAACTATGGGGTGAAGAATGTAGTATATGTTTACGAACAGACAATGATTTTTATTTTATTAATGAATGTAATTGTACTCATCTTATTTGTTTAACTTGTATATCAAAAATTAATAAATGTACTTTTGGTAGACATTTATTTAGTTCTGATATTCTAATGTTAACAGATGTTTATCGTATACACGATTTAAACTATCCATATAGTACACGGTTAGTTACTGCCGATCAATATTGGCATTTAACAGCCACTAATTTTGATGAATTATCTCTTGTTACCTATGAATTACAAGAAATGTATACTAATATTATTGATGCTGAACTTGTAAATATGTATAATAATCTGCGTTAGAATATATATATTCTGTGTTAGACTATAGCTTCATGAAAATAAAATCATTATGTAAAATTTATACTGTGTTTTTTATATGTTAACAAATATATATTGTGAAGAACTTTAGACTGTGAAGAGACTAGACTTATAGACTATGAAGAGTTTAAGACATTAGACTGAAATTTTTTTTTAAAAATATATTTAATTTATATATATTTTTATATATATAAAATAAATATTTATTTTTTTATTACACAAAATTTTAATATATTAAATAAATATTTAATTTTAATAAATTAAAACTTATAGAGCAAATTTTATTTTATTTATTTTGCTCTATAAGTTTTTGCTCTAAACTATCCTGCCTCCCAATACACTGTGCTATATTACACAAATGTTTGTTTGTGGCCCGAATCGTGTGCTATATTACACAAATGTTTGTTTGTGGCCCGAACCGTATGCTATATTACACAAATGTTTGTTTGTGGCCCGAACCGTGTGCTATATTACACAAATGTATGTATGTGGCCCGAACCGTGTGCTATATTACACAAATGTTTGTTTGTGGCCCGAACCGTGTGCTATATTACACAAATGTTTGTTTGTGGCCCAAACCGTGTGCTATATTACACAAATGTTTATTTGTGGCCCGAACCGTGTGCTATATTACACAAATGTTTGTTTGTGGCACGAACCGTGTGCTATATTACACAAATGTTTGTTTGTGGCCCGAACCGTGTGCTATATTACACAAATGTTTGTTTGTGACCCGAACCGTGTGCTATATTACCCAAATGTTTGTTTGTGGCCCGAACCGTGTGCTATATTACACAACTGTATGTATGTGGCCCGAACCGTGTGCTATATTACACAAATGTTTGTTTGTGGCCCGAACCGTGTGCTATATTACACAAATGTTTATTTGTGGCCCGAACCGTGTGCTATATTACACAAATGTTTGTTTGTGGCCCGAACCGTGTGCTATATTACACAAATGTAGGTATGTGGCCCGAACCGTGTGCTATATTACACAAATGTATGTATGTGGCCCGAACCGTGTGCTATATTACACAAATGTTTGTTTGTGGCCCGAACCGTGTGCTATATTACACAAATGTATGTATGTGGCCCGAACCGTGTGCTATATTACACAAATGTATGTATGTGGCCCGAACCGTGTGCTATATTACACAAATGTATGTATGTGGCCCGAACCGTGTGCTATATTACACAAATGTTTGTTTGTGGCCCGAACCGTGTGCTATATTACACAAATGTTTGTTTGTGGCCCGAACCGTGTGCTATATTACACAAATGTTTGTTTGTGGCCCGAACCGTGTGCTATATTACACAAATGTATGTATGTGGCCCGAACCGTGTGCTATATTACACAAATGTTTGTTTGTGGCCCGAACCGTGTCCTATATTACACAAATGTTTGTTTGTGGCCCGAACAGTGTGCTATATTACACAAATGTAGGTATGTGGCCCGAACCGTGTGCTATATTACACAAATGTTTGTTTGTGGCCAGAACCGTGTGCTATATCACACAAATGTATGTTTGTGGCCCGAACCGTGTGCTATATTACACAAATGTATGTTTGTGGCCCGAACCGTGTGCTATATTACACACATGTTTGTGTGTGGCCCGAACCGTGTGCTATATTACACAAATGTTTGTTTGTGGCCCGAACCGTGTGCTATATTACACAAATGTTTGTTTGTGGCCCGAACCGTGTGCTATATTACACAAATGTTTGTTTGTGGCACGAACCGTGTGCTATATTACACAACTGTATGTATGTGGCCCGAACCGTGTGCTATATTACACAAATGTTTGTTTGTGGCCCGAACCGTGTGCTATATTACACACATGTTTGTTTGTGGCCCGAACCGTGTGCTATATTACACAAATGTTTGTTTGTGGCCCGAACCGTGTGCTATATTACAAACATGTTTGTTTGTGGCCCGAACCGTGTGCTATATTACACAAATGTTTATTTGTGGCCCGAACCGTGTGCTATATTACACAAATGTTTGTTTGTGGCCCGAACCGTGTGCTATATTACACAAATGTAGGTATGTGGCCCGAACCGTGTGCTATATTACACAAATGTATGTATGTGGCCCGAACCGTGTGCTATATTACATAAATGTTTGTTTGTGGCCCGAACCGTGTGCTATATTACACAAATGTATGTATGTGGCCCGAACCGTGTGCTATATTACACAAATGTTTGTTTGTGGCCCGAACCGTGTGCTATATTACACAAATGTTTGTTTGTGGCCCGAACCGTGTGCTATATTACACAAATGTTTGTTTGTGGCCCGAACCGTGTGCTATATTACACAAATGTTTGTTTGTGGCCCGAACCGTGTGCTATATTACACAAATGTTTGTTTGTGGCCCGAACCGTGTGCTATATTACACAAATGTATGTATGTGGCCCGAACCGTGTGCTATATTACACAAATGTATGTATGTGGCCCGAACCGTGTGCTACACAAATGTATGTATGTGGCCCGAACCGTGTGCTATATTACACAAATGTTTGTTTGTGGCCCGAACCGTGTGCTATATTACACAAATGTTTGTATGTGGCCCGAACCGTGTGCTATATTACACAAATGTATGTATGTGGCCCGAACCGTGTGCTATATTACACAAATGTTTGTTTGTGGCCCGAACCGTGTGCTATATTACACAAATGTTTGTTTGTGGCCCGAACCGTGTGCTATATTACACAAATGTATGTATGTGGCCCGAACCGTGTGCTATATTACACAAATGTTTGTTTGTGGCCCGAACCGTGTGCTATATTACACAAATGTTTGTTTGTGGCCCGAACCGTGTGCTATATTACACAAATGTTTGTTTGTGGCCCGAACCGTGTGCTATATTACACAAATGTTTGTTTGTGGCCCGAACCGTGTGCTATATTACACAAATGTTTGTTTGTGGCCCGAACCGTGTGCTATATTACACAAATGTTTGTTTGTGGCCCGAACCGTGTGCTATATTACACAAATGTTTGTTTGTGGCCCGAACCGTGTGCTATATTACACAAATGTTTGTTTGTGGCCCGAACCGTGTGCTATATTACACAAATGTATGTATGTGGCCCGAACCGTGTGCTATATTACACAAATGTTTGTTTGTGGCCCGAACCGTGTGCTATATTACACAAATGTATGTATGTGGCCCGAACCGTGTGCTATATTACACAAATGTTTGTTTGTGGCCCGAACCGTGTGCTATATTACACAAATGTTTGTTTGTGGCCCGAACCGTGTGCTATATTACACAAATGTTTGTTTGTGGCCCGAACCGTGTGCTATATTACACAAATGTTTGTTTGTGGCCCGAACCGTGTGCTATATTACACAAATGTTTGTTTGTGGCCCGAACCGTGTGCTATATTACACAAATGTTTGTTTGTGGCCCGAACCGTGTGCTATATTACACAAATGTTTGTTTGTGGCCCGAACCGTGTGCTATATTACACAAATGTTTGTTTGTGGCCCGAACCGTGTGCTATATTACACAAATGTTTGTTTGTGGCCCGAACCGTGTGCTATATTACACAAATGTTTGTTTGTGGCCCGAACCGTGTGCTATATTACACAAATGTTTGTTTGTGGCCCGAACCGTGTGCTATATTACACAAATGTATGTATGTGGCCCGAACCGTGTGCTATATTACACAAATGTATGTATGTGGCCCGAACCGTGTGCTACACAAATGTATGTATGTGGCCCGAACCGTGTGCTATATGACACAAATGTTTGTTTGTGGCACGAACCGTGTGCTATATTACACAAATATTTGTTTGTGGCCCGAACCGTGTGCTATATTACACAAATGTTTGTTTGTGGCCTGAAACGTGTGCTATATTACACAAATGTATGTATGTGGCCCGAACCGTGTGCTATATTACACAAATGTTTGTTTGTGGCCCGAACCGTGTCCTATATTACACAAATGTTTGTTTGTGGCCCGAACAGTGTGCTATATTACACAAATGTAGGTATGTGGCCCGAACCGTGTGCTATATTACACAAATGTTTGTTTGTGGCCAGAACCGTGTGCTATATCACACAAATGTATGTTTGTGGCCCGAACCGTGTGCTATATTACACAAATGTATGTTTGTGGCCCGAACCGTGTGCTATATTACACACATGTTTGTGTGTGGCCCGAACCGTGTGCTATATTACACAAATGTATGTTTGTGGCCCGAACCGTGTGCTATATTACACAAATGTTTGTTTGTGGCCCGAACCGTGTGCTATATTACACACATGTTTGTGTGTGGCCCGAACCGTGTGCTATATTACACAAATGTTTGTTTGTGGCCCGAACCGTGTGCTATATTACACAAATGTATGTTTGTGGCCCGAACCGTGTGCTATATTACACAAATGTTTGTTTGTGGCCCGAACCGTGTGCTATATTACACAAATGTTTGTTTGTGGCCCGAACCGTGTGCTATATTACACAAATGTATGTATGTGGCCCGAACCGTGTGCTATATTACACAAATGTTTGTTTGTGGCCCGAACCGTGTGCTATATTACACAAATGTTTGTTTGTGGCCCGAACCGTGTGCTATATTACACAAATGTTTGTTTGTGGCCCGAACCGTGTGCTATATTACACAAATGTTTGTTTGTGGCCCGAACCGTGTGCTATATTACACAAATGTTTGTTTGTGGCCCGAACCGTGTGCTATATTACACAAATGTTTGTTTGTGGCCCGAACCGTGTGCTATATTACACAAATGTTTGTTTGTGGCCCGAACCGTGTGCTATATTACACAAATGTTTGTTTGTGGCCCGAACCGTGTGCTATATTACACAAATGTATGTATGTGGCCCGAACCGTGTGCTATATTACACAAATGTTTGTTTGTGGCCCGAACCGTGTGCTATATTACACAAATGTTTGTTTGTGGCCCAAACCGTGTGCTATATTACACAAATGTTTATTTGTGGCCCGAACCGTGTGCTATATTACACAAATGTTTGTTTGTGGCCCGAACCGTGTGCTATATTACACAAATGTTTGTTTGTGGCCCGAACCGTGTGCTATATTACACAAATGTTTGTTTGTGGCCCGAACCGTGTGCTATATTACACAAATGTTTGTTTGTGGCCCGAACCGTGTGCTATATTACACAAATGTTTGTTTGTGGCCCGAACCGTGTGCTATATTACACAAATGTTTGTTTGTGGCCCGAACCGTGTGCTATATTACACAAATGTTTGTTTGTGGCCCGAACCGTGTGCTATATTACACAAATGTTTGTTTGTGGCCCGAACCGTGTGCTATATTACACAAATGTTTGTTTGTGGCCCGAACCGTGTGCTATATTACACAAATGTATGTATGTGGCCCGAACCGTGTGCTATATTACACAAATGTTTGTTTGTGGCCCGAACCGTGTGCTATATTACACAAATGTATGTATGTGGCCCGAACCGTGTGCTATATTACACAAATGTTTGTTTGTGGCCCGAACCGTGTGCTATATTACACAAATGTTTGTTTGTGGCCCGAACCGTGTGCTATATTACACAAATGTTTGTTTGTGGCCCGAACCGTGTGCTATATTACACAAATGTTTGTTTGTGGCCCGAACCGTGTGCTATATTACACAAATGTTTGTTTGTGGCCCGAACCGTGTGCTATATTACACAAATGTTTGTTTGTGGCCCGAACCGTGTGCTATATTACACAAATGATTGTTTGTGGCCCGAACAGTGTGCTATATTACACAAATGTTTGTTTGTGGCCCGAACCGTGTGCTATATTACACAAATGTATGTATGTGGCCCGAACCGTGTGCTATATTACACAAATGTATGTATGTGGCCCGAACCGTGTGCTATATTACACAAATGTTTGTTTGTGGCCCGAACCGTGTGCTATATTACACAAATGTATGTATGTGGCCCGAACCGTGTGCTATATTACACAAATGTTTGTTTGTGGCCCGAACCGTGTGCTATATTACACAAATGTTTGTTTGTGGCCCGAACCGTGTGCTATATTACACAAATGTTTGTTTGTGGCCCGAACCGTGTGCTATATTACACAAATGTTTGTTTGTGGCCCGAACCGTGTGCTATATTACACAAATGTTTGTTTGTGGCCCGAACCGTGTGCTATATTACACAAATGTTTGTTTGTGGCCCGAACCGTGTGCTATATTACACAAATGTTTGTTTGTGGCCCGAACCGTGTGCTATATTACACAAATGTTTGTTTGTGGCCCGAACCGTGTGCTATATTACACAAATGTTTGTTTGTGGCCCGAACCGTGTGCTATATTACACACATGTATGTATGTGGCCCGAACCGTGTGCTATATTACACACATGTATGTATGTGGCCCGAACCGTGTGCTATATTACACAAATGTATGTATGTGCCTTATATGTTAACTAATTTTACATCTGATTCCTGCTTGTATTGTCGAATGTATCACATTACATATATTGTTAAATGAACTATTTTGGAAATAGTGACGGTGGGTTTGAACAGAAGTACAACTTTAAATAACAACTCAGAATAATTGTATTTCATTCATTTCATATGTACATGCTTTATATATACGGACACCAACACGAAACTTGCTTTGGCGGTAAAATTGATATCCTTTTAGAAATATTATAGTAACATTTGTTATCAAAGTGTGCAAAATATTGGGAAATTAGTGTAAATGTGTGAAGGGTTATTTTCTTCCCTCATGATAGTAAAATCCATAATTCTAACATTGGTAACGAAAAAGTAATGCTCAACATAAAAGTGCACATTTTTTATGGTGTGAGTATATGTACATAATTGTTTGCTATGCACTGTACATCAGTCGGCGATATACGATAATTATTTCACTGCATTAATTTGTTTTCAATATATTATATGGTCCTATCAATCCGCACTAGTTATCTGCGACGCGGCGGCCCTAACGGGGACAATTCTTTAATCGGTCACACTTCAAAGCCTGCCGATGAGCCATGTTGACGGGCTGGTCGATTCTAGGCCATTTAGGACGATAAGATCCAGCCCCGTGGACAGTTCATCTGATATGCCCTTGTCCGATCATTGGATACACGCGCTCCAAAGGCCACAGAATAACTGGTATCATTATTCAATTGATTAGTGTGACGTAACATACGCAGGGATCCGTTTCTTTGGGAGAGATAAGGGTTAATAATATTATTCGCTTCATTAGTACTTTTCAGTAATTGATGTGAACAGACTCAGCACGACCCTGTATGTTCAATGGGTCTGACATTGCAGGGAGCCAAAACAGCAAGCTTAAGGGCACTCCGTAGGAAATAAAAAATGCAAATACTAGCATGTGTTTGAGCAGGATATATAACATTAAACACACTTTATTGGATAATTAGATCAAGGACCCCCATAATTAATTCAAGAGGCTAAGAACACGCAACACGTTTAATAAACTTTACAAATGAAGTATTATAAAGCGTTTATTATTCTATTCAAGATGACCGTATCACGACACTAAATTGCACCGTAACTATGCGACGACACTAAATTGCACCGTAACTATGCGACGACACTAAATTGCACCGTAACTATGCGACGACACTAAATTGCACCGTAACTATGCGAAGACACTAAATTGCACCGTAACTATGCGACGACACTAAATTGCACCGTAACTATGCGACGACACTAAATTGCAACGACACTAAATTGTAACTATGCGACGACATTTAATTGCAGCGTAACTATGCGACGGCACTAAATTGCACCGTAACTATGCGACGACACTAAATTACACCGTAACTATGCGACGACACTAAATTGCAGCGTAACTATGCGACGGCACTAAATTGCACCGTAACTATGCGACGACACTAAATTGCACCGTAACTATGCGACGACACTAAATTGCACCGTAACTATGCGACGACACTAAATTGCACCGTAACTATGCGACGACACTAAATTGCAGCATAACTATGCGAGTGTCAGTTTTTATATGATCAGTATTGACCATTAACCTGCCAATCACGACTAGTCGCTTTTGCAAAAACAGCATAGAGTCATATCAGATGGCACCGAGCGTGCTGTGCTGTCTGATCACGCTCTATGCTGTTTGCTATAATCTGATAGTGGAGCTAAAACACTTGTCTGAATAGCAAACAAAATAGATCCTGATCAGATGCGGCGCTACGCTGCGGCTGATCTGGATCTCTTTTATTTGCACATTCCGTCCAATTTATTCGGCAGGTTAAGGGTTAATAAAATATACTAAAAGTGATGTGTGCACATTGATTGCATTGTTATTATATGTGCTACGGAGAAACGTAGCTATGCAGATGATGGAAACTATCTCAGTTAATATAGGGCATATACTTCAACACTATTCGAGCACATTAAAAAGATAAAAGGATGGATTTCGTTATTGTAAAATTTGGTAATACAAGTTTTATAAAGAATACAATTGTATGATGCAACTTTTGTTGGTAATTAGGACAGCCAGTTTGAACTGGAAGGTGACTTTAAAAAGAACGTATTCTAAATGTTATGGTATATGAAATTAAGCAAATAAAAATCATATATATGTCGCATACATTGAAACAATTGAAATTCGCAAACACATAAGTATAAAAATGCTGATTGATCAGTCGGAATAAGGATTTTAATATATAAATATTTCATCTCGGTGAGTATTGTGAAATAT
>CM026392.1:295616-328488 GCA_014843695.1 Archivesica marissinica | reverse complement strand
TTTCCTCGGGTTGACAATATCCACTATCACACTCATCGAGATGAAACATTTCCTCGTGTTGACAATATCCACTATCAAACTCACCGAGATGTAACATTTCCTCGGGTTGACAATATCCACTGTCACACTCACCGGGATGAAACATTTCCTCGGGTTGACAATATCCACTATCAAACTCACCGAGATGTAACATTTCCTCGGGATGACAATATCCACTGTCACACTCACCGAGATGAAACATTTGCTAGGGTTGACAATATCCACTGTCACACTCACCGAGTTGAAATATTTCCTCGGGTTGACAATATCCACTATCAGACTCATCGAGATGAAACATTTCCTCGTGTTGACAATATCCACTGTCACACTCACCGAGATGAAACATTTCCTCGGGTTGACAATATCCACTGTCACACTCACCGAGATGAAACATTTCCTCGGGTTGACAATATCCACTGTCACACTCACCGGTATGAAACATTTCCTCGGGTTGACAATATCCACTATCAAACTCACCGAGATGTAACATTTACTCGGGTTGACAATATCCACTGTCACACTCACCGAGATAAAACATTTCCGCGGGTTGACAATATCCACTATCACACTCACCGAGATGAAATATTTCCTCGGGTTGACAATATCCACTGTCACACTCACCGAGATGAAATATTTCCTCTTGTTGACAATATCCACTGTCACACTCACCGAGATGAAACATTTCCTCGGGTTGACAATATCCACTGTCACACTCACCGAGATGAAACATTTCCTCGGGTTGACAATATCCACTGTCACACTCACCGAGATGAAACATATCCTCGTGTTGAAAATATCCACTGTCACACTCACCGAGATGAAACATTTCCTCGGGTTGACAATATCCACTGTCACACTCACCGAGATGAAATATTTCCTCGGGTTGACAATATCCACTGTCACACTCACCGAGATGAAACATATCCTCGGGTTGACAATATCCACTGTCACACTCACCGAGATGAAATATATCCTCGGGTTGACAATATCCACTGTCACACTCACCGAGATGAAAAATTTCCTCGGGTTGACAATATGCACTGTCACACTGACCGAGATGAAATATTTCCTCGGGTTGACAATATCAACTGTCACACTCACCGAGATGAAATATTTCCTAGGGTTGACAATATCCACTCTCACACTCACCGAGATGAAATATTTCTTCGTGTTGACACTATCCACTGTCACACTCACCGGGATGAAATATTTCCTCGGGTTGACAATTTCCACTGTCACACTCACCGAAATGAAACATTTCCTCGGGTTTACAATATCCACTGTCACACTCAGAAATATTTCCTCGAGTTGATACTATCCACTGTCACACTCACCGAGATGATACATTTCCTCGGGTTGACAATATCCACTGTCACACTCACCGAGATGAAACATTTCCTCGGGTTGACAATATCCACTGTCAAACTCCCCGAGATGAAATATTTCCTCGTGTTGACAATATCCACTGTCACACTCACCGAGATGAAATATCTCCTCGGGTTGACAATATCCACTATCACACTCACCGAGATGAAACATTTCCTCGGGTTGACAATATTCACTGTCACACTCACCGAGATGAAACATTTCCTAGGATTGACAATATCAACTGTCACACTCACCGAAATGAAACATTTCCTCGGGTTGACAATATCCACTATCACACTCATCGAGATGAAACATTTCCTCGTGTTGACAATATCCACTATCAAACTCACCGAGATGTAACATTTCCTCGGGTTGACAATATCCACTGTCACACTCACCGGGATGAAACATTTCCTCGGGTTGACAATATCCACTATCAAACTCACCGAGATGTAACATTTCCTCGGGATGACAATATCCACTGTCACACTCACCGAGATGAAACATTTGCTAGGGTTGACAATATCCACTGTCACACTCACCGAGTTGAAATATTTCCTCGGGTTGACAATATCCACTATCAGACTCATCGAGATGAAACATTTCCTCGTGTTGACAATATCCACTGTCACACTCACCGAGATGAAACATTTCCTCGGGTTGACAATATCCACTGTCACACTCACCGAGATGAAACATTTCCTCGGGTTGACAATATCCACTGTCACACTCACCGGTATGAAACATTTCCTCGGGTTGACAATATCCACTATCAAACTCACCGAGATGTAACATTTACTCGGGTTGACAATATCCACTGTCACACTCACCGAGATAAAACATTTCCGCGGGTTGACAATATCCACTATCACACTCACCGAGATGAAATATTTCCTCGGGTTGACAATATCCACTGTCACACTCACCGAGATGAAATATTTCCTCTTGTTGACAATATCCACTGTCACACTCACCGAGATGAAACATTTCCTCGGGTTGACAATATCCACTGTCACACTCACCGAGATGAAACATTTCCTCGGGTTGACAATATCCACTGTCACACTCACCGAGATGAAACATATCCTCGTGTTGAAAATATCCACTGTCACACTCACCGAGATGGTTCCGGCGTTAACCCACGCACAATATCCCAAACTTTCACACCTACACAACGAGATGAAACATATCTTCCTCCCTTGACAATATCACTGTCCATCCCGCCAGAAGAAATCCATCTCCTCCAAGGGTTGACAATATCCATGTCACACTCCAAACAACGAGATGAAACATTTCCTACGGGTTGACAATATCCACTGTCACACTCACCGAGATGAAACATTCCCTCGCGTTGCACAATATCCAATGTCACACTCAATAATATACATAATCACATATAACATACTGAAGTACAATATTGTTATGTGGTCTGAAGTACAATATTGAATTAAGGTAGAGGATTGGGACTTGAATTAAGGTAGATGATTGGGACTTGAATTAAGGTAAAGGATTGGGACTTGAATTAAGGTAGAGGATTGGGACTTGAATTAATTAGAAGATTGGGACTTGAATTAAGGAAGAGGATTGGGTCTTGAATTAAGGTAGAGGATTGGGACTTGAATTAAGGTAGATGATTGGGACTTGAATTAATTAGAAGAGTGGGACTTGAATTAATTATAAGATTGGGACTTGAATTAAGGTAGAGGATTGGGACTTGAATTAAGGTAGAGGATTGGGACTTGAATTAATTAGAAGATTGGGACTTGAATTAAGGAAGAGGATTGGGACTTGAATTAAGGTAGAGGATTGGGACTTGAATTAAGGTAGAGGATTGGGACTTGAATTAAGGTAGAGGATTGGGACTTGAATTAAGGTAGAGGATTGGGACTTGAATTAAGGTAGAGGATTGGGACTTGAATTAAGGTAGATTATTGGGACGTGAATTAAGGTAGATGATTGGGACGTGAATTAAGGTAGATGATTGGGACGTGAATTAAGGTAGAGGATTGGGACTTGAGAGAGATGAGTCTTACCATGAATTTGTTGCAACCTCTTTTATAAGGCACTAAAATATAAATATGGGACTTATTGTGTGATCAGGATTTAAACTTTGACAAGAAACCACAAGACATGATTACCGACATCAATCTGACATCAATCATAGATGTTTTATTGTACACCAATCTGACACCAATCCTAGATGTTTATTGTACATCAATCTGACACCAATCCTAGATGTTTATTGTACATCAATCTGACATCAATCCTAGATGTTTATTGTACATCAATCTGACATCAATCCTAGATCTTTTATTGTACATCAATCTGACACCAATCCTAGATGTTTATTGTACATCAATCTGACATCAATCCTAGATGTTTATTGTACATCAATCTGACACCAATCCTAGATGTTTATTGTACATCAATCTGACATCAATCCTAGATGTTTATTGTACATCAATCTGACATCAATCCTAGATGTTTATTGTACATCAATCTGACATCAATCCTAGATGTTTATTGTACATCAATCTGACATCAATTCTAGATCTTTTATTGTACATCAATCTGACATCAATCCTAGATGTTTTATTGTACTTGCAATAATATAACAATGTAATTTCCTCTTGTAAACAGCTCTTGTACACACACACACACACACACCACACCACACCACACACACACACATACACACACACAATGATGTCAATGCTGGTGTGGGGTTTCCTGCACTGCATGAACTGTAGTCTGTGTTGCTATATATAGCTACTTATACAATGTATTATTGAGCAATCAACAGACAGGATGTTTAATTGACAGAATAAAAATGTCTTCCTACTGGGTCTGCATGGTTTACTGGATGTTGACTGGGGATAATGTTGTATCCAGTTTGATTCAGGAAATGCCAGGCAGGTGGTGCACAAGTACACCGCAATCTCCCTATTTGGGGCCCACACAAACTGTGAAAGTACTTTATGGACATTTATGAAAAAAGTGAATGGAATATATAATATTGGAAGAAATGAAATGGAGCACAGCTGTTTGAAGGTAAGGTCAATTAATTATAGACTATAGTGTAGAATGCCCTAGCGGGTCCAGGGGGATGCACACCTTGCTAGCGGGTCCAGGGGGTGCACACCTTGCTAGTGGGTCCAGGGGGGTGTACACCTTGCTAGCGGGTCCAGGGGGGGTGTACACCTTGCTAGCGGGTCCAGGGGGGTGCACACCTTGCTAGCGGGTCCAGGGGGGTGCACACCTTGCTAGCGGGTCCAGGGGGGCACATCTTGCTAGCGGGTCCAGGGGGGTGCACACCTTGCTAGCGGGTCCAGGGGGGGATGTACACATTGCTAGCAGGGCCAGGGGGGTGTACACCTTGCTAGTGGGTCCAGGGGGGTGTACACCTTGCTAGCGGGTCCAGGGGGGGTGTACACCTTGCTAGCGGGTCCAGGGGGTTGCACACCTTGCTAGCGGGTCCAGGGGGGGTGCACACCTTGCTAGCGGGTCCAGGGGGATGTACACCTTGCTAGCAGGTCCAGGGGGGTGCACACCTTGCTAGCGGGTCCAGGGGGGTGCACACCTTGCTAGCGGGTCCAGGGGGGTGTACACCTTGCTAGCGGGTCCAGGGGGGTGCACACCTTGCTAGCGGGTCCAGGGGGGTGCACACCTTGCTAGCTGGTCCTGGGGGGGTGCACACCTTGCTAGCGGTCCAGGGGGGGTGCACACCTTGCTAGCGGGTCCAGGGGGGTGCACACCTTGCTAGCGGGTCCTGGGGGGGTGCACACCTTGCTAGCGGTCCAGGGGGGTGCACACCATGCTAGCGGGTCCAGGGGGGTGTACACCTTGCTAGCAGGTCCAGGGGGTGCACACCTTGCTAGCGGGTCCAGGGGGGTGCACACCATGCTAGCGGATCCAGGGGGGTGTACACCTTGCTAGCAGGTCCAGGGGGGGTGCACACCTTGCTAGCGGGTCCAGGGGGGTGCACACCTTGCTAGCAGGTCCGGGGGGGATGCACACCTTGCTAGCAGGTCCAGGGGGGATGTACACCTTGCTAGCAGGTCCAGGGGGGTGCGCACACCTTGCATGCAACTCCTACAATCTATCAAGCATAGTATAGAGTTGTGCAACCTATGCTCGCCGGCGTATTCCTATGCTAGCCGGCGTATTCCTATGCTCGCCGACGTATTCCTATGCTAGCCGGCGTATTCCTATGCTAGCCGGCGTATTCCTATGCTAGCCGGCGTATTCCTATGCTAGCCGGCGTATTCCTATGCTAGCCGGCGTATTCCTATGCTAGCCGGCGTATTCCTATGCTAGCCGGCGTATTCCTATGCTAGCCGGCGTATTCCTATGCTAGCCGGCGTATTCCTATGCTAGCCGGCGTATTCCTATGCTAGCCGGCGTATTCCTATGCTAGCCGGCGTATTCCTATGCTAGCCGGCGTATTCCTATGCTCGCCGACGTATTCCTATGCTAGCCGGCGTATTCCTATGCTAGCCGGCGTATTCCTATGCTCGCCGGCGTATTCCTATGCTCGCCGACGTATTCCTATGCTAGCCGGCGTATTCCTATGCTAGCCGCGTATTCCTATGCTCGCCGGCGTATTCCTATGCTAGCCGGCGTATTCCTATGCTAGCCGGCGTATTCCTATGCTCGCCGACGTATTCCTATGCTCGCCGGCGTATTCCTATGCTTGCCGGCGTATTCCTATGCTCGCCGACGTATTCCTATGCTAGCCGGCGTATTCCTATGCTTGCCGGCGTATTCCTATGCTCGCCGACCTATTCCTATGCTTGCCGGCGTATTCCTATGCTTGCCGGCATATTCCTATGCTTGCCGGCGTATTCCTATGCTCGCCGACGTATTCCTATGCTCGCCGACGTATTCCTATGCTTGGCGTATTTTTTCCATTTATATAATATTATAGTTTTAACCTATTTTCGCTGGTTCAATATCATTCCGTTGTGCTTACTGGTAGCCTAATGCAATTGTCACCTGACTTGTTCAATAGCAGAATATAAACAGACAACTTGTTGGGAGAATATTTTCCACCGAAATTGTATAGTTTATGAGCATTTCAGGTACCTATCCGAATTGGGAAAAAATGTACAAATAACCAGAACAAATTTCTTATGAGTTGTAATATTGTTAGTTATAGATGTTACTAAGTCAAAATAATATATTCAGCATTTACCCGTGTATAAATAAAAACATTCATGTATGCCGTGCATAGGTGCCCTAAAGTATCTAGTTCCCCATGGAAACAGGTGCCGTTCCCCATGGAAACAGGTGCCGTTGCGATAGTTGTATTGAGGCGCATGGTCACGTAAGCTAAAAATGTCAACAACAATTATTTGAAAGTTGTGTTCACGACGAATAATAATATACGGCAAGTGCATTTAAGTTGATTTAACTTTTTTTATAGGCCATGATATGTAGGATTTACACCGAGCATAGGTTCCACCACTCTATATGTTTCACAAACAAGACACCCTGCTGAATATGCACCAGAATGTACCAAATGCAATGGTCCCCCAAAGGTTTTAGGTGGGCATGCCCCCAGACCACCATAGCCAACTCACGCCCCCTAATTCCAATTCCCAGATCTGCACCGGCCCCGGTAATAACCATAGTAACCATACAATAAGGTGTAGTAAAAACTGTTCTAAGAGAAATCTTATTTATTTTATTAGTTGCATGTGCAACAATATGAAAATGGATTATAGAATTCCTAGATAATATCAGCTTTCATGGTATCTATGTTCTGAAGATTATCAGTGACTCAAACTCGGTCATGTATATCCAGTAATTGAACTTTCCTTCTGATTATTAGTTTATACTGGCAGGGGCGTAGCCAGGAGGCAAATTATGTGCAGGCCCGGGTAAAAAATGTTGAGTGAGTATAGTGAGTGTAGCTAGGGGGTCCGGGGGCATGCACCTCCGGAATTTTTTGTATTTTTGGATGCAATTTCCCACATTCTGCTGCATTTAAAAGACAAATTCGGACATGTTTTTATAGCAAATAAACATGATAATACACTGTTCTGCTTAGCTATACATGTACATCAAAAACAATAACAATTCTGCACTCTATCCATGGGCTGAAGGTATAACGATTAGTATATATTATACATTATTATAGGTCTAGGACAGGAATATCTAGGTAGTCTAGGTCTATTATAGTAAAATATATTATTTTTTTTTCAAAATGATGTGCAGGCCCGGGGCTTTTGGCAGCTACGCGCCTGACTGGTGTGGTCAGTAATGAACTGGACATCTATTGTGGAAAATTACATCTTCAGATTTTCGGTTATTTTTCACTGGCTTGTCACAAAGTAGTAATATATTACCTATTTCCAAGTGTTATACATTGGAACTCTGTTTCCCCAGATTTTCATGGCAAAAATAAGGTGCACATTATACATGATAGTGTGTCATACATTTAGAAATTTGTAATTAAAAGCATTCTAAAAAAAACACATTTTGATTAAAATTACAAATGAGCATTCATAATGTATGTAACCTGTGTCCTGAACTTGCTTGTATTGTCTGCAGGGACTGAAAACCCATATGCTGCAGGAACCTTAGGCATTGTATAATTATGCAAATTAAGTGATTATCTGGATAGAGATGGGTACCAAGTAGGAGCTGCAGTAGGGACATAGTGCTATATGAAACAAGTAGGAGCTGCAGTAGGGACATAGTGCTATATGAAACAAGTAGGAGCTGCAGTAGGGACATAGTGCTATATGAAACAAGTAGGAGCTGCAGTAGGGACATAGTGCTATATGAAACAAGTAGGAGTGCAGTAGGGACATAGTGCTATATGAAACAAGTAGGAGCTGCAGTAGGGACATAGTGCTATATGAAACAAGTAGGAGCTGCAGTAGGGACATAGTGCTATATGAAACAAGTAGGAGCTGCAGTAGGGACATAGTGCTATATGAAACAAGTAGGAGCTGCAGTAGGGACATAGTGCTATATGAAACAAGTAGGAGTTGCAGTAGGGACATAGTGCTATATGAAACAAGTAGGAGCTGCAGTAGGGACATAGTGCTATATGAAACAAGTAGGAGCTGCAGTAGGGACATAGTGCTATATGAAACAAGTAGGAGCTGCAGTAGGGACATAGTGCTATATGAAACAAGTAGGAGCTGCAGTAGGGACATAGTGCTATATGAAACAAGTAGGAGCTGCAGTAGGGACATAGTGCTATATGAAACAAGTAGGAGCTGCAGTAGGGACATAGTGCTATATGAAACAAGTAGGAGTTGCAGTAGGGACATAGTGCTATATGAAACAAGTAGGAGCTGCAGTAGGGACATAGTGCTATATGAAACAAGTAGGAGCTGCAGTAGGGACATAGTGCTATATGAAACAAGTAGGAGCTGCAGTAGGGACATAGTGCTATATGAAACAAGTAGGAGCTGCAGTAGGGACATAGTGCTATATGAAACAAGTAGGAGCTGCAGTAGGGACATAGTGCTATATGAAACAAGTAGGAGCTGCAGTAGGGACATAGTGCTATATGAAACAAGTAGGAGTTGCAGTAGGGACATAGTGCTATATGAAACAAGTAGGAGCTGCAGTAGGGACATAGTGCTATATGAAACAAGTAGGAGTTGCAGTAGGGACATAGTGCTATATGAAACAAGTAGGAGCTGCAGTAGGGACATAGTGCTATATGAAACAATGCAACTGCTTTTTGTTACTTTATTGATTTTGTCATTTGAATAATAAAAATGATTAATTTCTCCACATTTTGCCCGGGAGTTATTGATTGAGAGATTTGATTGTGCCCGGGAGTTATTGATTGAGAGATTTGATTGTGCCCGGGAGTATTTGCCCGGGAGTATTGATTGAGAGATTTGATTGTGCCCGGGAGTTATTGATTGAGAGATTTGATTGTGCCCGGGAGTTATTGATTGAGAGATTTGATTGTGCCCGGGAGTTATTGATTGAGAGATTTGATTGTGCCCGGGAGTTATTGATTGAGAGATTTGATTGTGCCCGGGAGTTATTGATTGAGAGATTTGATTGTGCCCGGGAGTTATTGATTGAGAGATTTGATTGTGCCCGGGAGTTATTGATTGAGAGATTTGATTGTGCCCGGGAGTTATTGATTGAGAGATTTGATTGTGCCCGGGAGTTATTGATTGAGAGATTTGATTGTGCCCGGGAGTTATTGATTGAGAGATTTGATTGTGCCCGGGAGTTATTGATTGAGAGATTTGATTGTGCCCGGGAGTTATTGATTGAGAGATTTGATTGTGCCCGGGAGTTATTGATTGAGAGATTTGATTGTGCCCGATGAACATATCACCTCGTTTAACTTCAATGACTTCTCAGTTGCTTACTGGTGATGTGATGGATTGGTTGAGGTACTGGTGATATGATGGATTGTGTGACAAGGGAGGTAACTGTTTGTGTTTGTATGGAAGTGTGACAAGGGAGGTAACTGTTTGTGTTTGTATGGAAGTGTGACAAGGGAGGTAACTGTTTGTGTTTGTATGGAAGTGTGACAAGGGAGGTAACTGTTTGTGTTTGTATGGATGTGTGAGAAGGGAGGTAACTGTTTGTATGGTAGTGTGACAAGGGAGGTAACTGTTTGTGTGTGTATGGTAGTGTGACAAGGGAGGTAACTGTTTGTGTGTGTATGGTAGTGTGACAAGGGAGATAACTGTTTGTGTGTGTATGGTAGTGTGACAAGGGAGGTAACTGTTTGTGTTTGTATGGTAGTGTGACAAGGGATGTAACTGTTTGTGTTTGTATGGAAGTGTGACAAGGGAAGTAACTGTTTGTGTCTGTATGGTAGTGTGAGAAGGGAGGTAACTGTGTGTGTATGTATGGTAGTGTGACAAGGGATGTAACTGTTTGTGTCTGTATGGTAGTGTGACAAGGGATGTAACTGTTTGTGTTTGTATGGTAGTGTGAGAAGGGAGGTAACTGTTTGTGTTTGTATAGAAGTGTGAGAAGGGAGGTAACTGTTTGTGTTTGTATGGTAGTGTGAGAAGGGAGGTAACTGTTTGTGTTTGTATGGTAGTGTGACAAGGGAGGTAACTGTTTGTGTTTGTATGGAAGTGTGACAAGGGATGTAACTGTTTGTGTATGTATGGTAGTGTGACAAGGGAGGTAACTGTGTGTGTGTGTATGGTAGTGTGACAAGGGAGGTAACTGTTTGTGTTTGTATGGTAGTGTGACAAGGGAGGTAACTGTTTTTGTTTGTATGAAAGTGTGACAAGGGAGGTAACTGTTTGTGTTTGTATGGTAGTGTAACAAGGGAGATAACTGTTTGTGTTTGTATGGGAGTGTAACAAGGAAGGTAACTGTTTGTGTTTGTATGGTAGTGTGACACGGGGTGTAACCGTTTGTGTTTGTATGGAAGTGTGACAAGGAAGGTAACTGTTTGTGTTTGTATGGTAGTGTGACAAGGGATGTAACTGTTTGTGTTTGTATGGAAGTGTGACAATGAAGGTAACTGTTTGTGTTTGTATGGTAGTGTGACAAGGGAGGTAACTGTTTGTGTTTGTATGGTAGTGTGACAAGGGAGGTAACTGTTTGTGTTTGTATGGATGTGTGACAAGGGAGGTAACTGTTTGTGTTTGTATGGTAGTGTGACAAGGGAGATAACTGTTTGTGTTTGTATGGAAGTGTGACAAGGAAGGTAACTGTTTGTGTTTGTATGGTAGTGTGACAAGGGAGATAACTGTTTGTGTTTGTATGGTAGTGTGACAAGGGAGGTAACTGTTTGTGTTTGTATGGTAGTGTGACAAGGGAGATAACTGTTTGTGTTTGTATGGAAGTGTAACAAGGAAGGTAACTGTTTGTGTTAGTATGGTAGTGTGACAAGGGGTGTAACTGTTTGTGTACAATAATGAAATTAATTAGAAGAGGCTTGAGATGCTGCAATATTAGTGGTGGTATGATAATTATGCTCACAGAGCTGGTTAATGAGTAATCATCACCAGCGCTTTTGATTTCAGTCATTTTCATCTATGGATGAATAATGTTATGGTGAAAAAATGGAATCATTCCAAAAAGTAATTTCATGGCATTTTGCTGAGTATGGGTTGATCAAGATTAGATTAGTCACATCTATACATGTGGCTTGCTTGCCCAACTAGTGCTGTTCAACTGAGGTCACTGGGGTCACTGGTGGGGTCACTGCGGTGAAATAATAGAGCACTAAGTCAGCCTAAAAGGGAAACTATCTTATGAACCAGTTTTATGAATGTGACAACTTGTAGTGTGCAATAAACATGTAACTTGTGATTAATTCTAGCAAGAGCAGACGTTGGGTGAAATAAACATGTAATTTGTGATTAATTCTAGCAATAGTAGAAGTTGGGTGAAATAAACATGTAACTTGTGATTAATTCTATCAATAGTGGAAGTTGGGTGAAATAAACATGTAATTTGTGATTAATTCTAGCAAGAGCAGAAGTTGGGTGAAATAAACATGTAATTTGTGATTAATTCTAGCAATAGTAGAAGTTGGGTGTATTGTACACTATATGTTCTAACAGTATCAATGATGTATTGTACAATATATGTTCTAACAGTATCAATGATGTATTGTACACTATATGTTCTAACAGTATCAATGATGTATTGTACAATATATGTTCTAACGGTATAAATGATGTATTGTACAATATATGTTCTAACGGTATAAATGATGTATTGTACAATATATGTTCTAACGGTATAAATGGAATTTTGAAGAAGAGGTGTCATTGATAATCATGATATCGATATATCACGGATTCCCGCGATATTTGGTTATTATTATTGCTATTAGTCAACGTTTATGCATTCGGTTAAAATAATAGCCTGCAACGTTAAACAACAAAAATGGTGTGTAGTAGTGGTACCCCAACAAGTTATTCAATGATTGTTTAAGAAACATACAGTAAGCATATTTAACATCATAATCATGCCAACACTACTATGCTAAACTTATTTCTACTGTGTATAATATGTCTGCCAGTCGATTTATCGATACATTATATTTAAATTTTTCATCAATGACAACTCTAGAATTAAGTATTCGGTTTATTGACATGTTTGATTACCGGCCTTCATGACTAAATTATACGATCATTTTACATGATCACTTGATTATATACGTGACTGCCAGTACTTAACCTAGTCACTGAAACTTTATCCTTGTTAATGAAACATTATCCTTGTTAATGAAACTTTATTATGGCAATATTTGCTGAAGAGCAGATTTTGTATACTTTTGCACATGTTGACATGCAATGTGTGGTTTGTTTGAATGTTTTACCCTTGATGCAATGCAATTAGCCGAGCCTATAGTTGTTCTATAGTTGTTATCAGTAATGCTGTGACTTCTGTATTTTGATTAATCAAATAGATTAAATTGTTTTTCAGGGCATAAGTGTAATAAGATCTATTGTAGACATGTATAACATAGTGAAGTGTGTGTAACATAGTGGCGTGTGTATATGAATATGTATAACATAGTGAAGTGTGTGTAACATAGTCGCGTGTGTATATGAATATGTGTAACATAGTGAAGTGTGTGTAACATAGTCGTGTGTGTATATGAATATGTGTAACATAGTGAAGTGTGTGTAACATAGTCGCGTGTGTATATGAACATGTATGACATAGTGAAGTGTGTGTAACATAGTCGCGTGTGTATATGAATATGTGTAACATAGTGAAGTGTGTGTAACATAGTCGCGTGTGTATATGAACATGTATGACATAGTGAAGTGTGTGTAACATAGTCGCGTGTGTATATGAACATGTATGACATAGTGAAGTGTGTGTAACATAGTCGTGTGTGTATATGAATATGTGTAACATAGTGAAGTGTGTGTAACATAGTCGCGTGTGTATATGAATATGTGTAACATAGTGAAGTGTGTGTAACATAGTCGCGTGTGTATATGAACATGTATGACATAGTGAAGTGTGTGTAACATAGTCGCGTGTGTATATGAATATGTGTAACATAGTGAAGTGT
The DNA here is from genome assembly GCA_014843695.1 of Archivesica marissinica. NCBI lineage: Eukaryota > Metazoa > Mollusca > Bivalvia > Venerida > Vesicomyidae > Archivesica > Archivesica marissinica. The sequence continues at coordinate 315,083 of CM026392.1, read as the reverse complement.
GTGTAACATAGTCGCGTGTGTATATGAACATGTATGACATAGTGAAGTGTGTGTAACATAGTCACGTGTGTATATGAATATGTGTAACATAGTGAAGTGTGTGTAACATAGTCGCGTGTGTATATGAACATGTATGACATAATGAAGGGTGTGTAACATAGTCGCGTGTGTATATGAACATGTATGACATAGTGAAGTGTGTGTAACATAGTCGTGTGTGTATATGAATATGTGTAACATAGTGAAGTGTGTGTAACATAGTCGCATGTGTATATGAACATGTATGACATAGTGAAGTGTGTGTAACATAGTCGCGTGTGTATATGAACATGTATGACATAGTGAAGTGTGTGTAGCATAGTCGCGTGTGATGAAACGTTGTATTGTATACCTAGGATGAAATGTTATATTGTATACCTGATGAAATGTTATATTGTATACCTGATGAAATGTTATATTGTATACCTGATGAAATGTTATATTGTATACCGAGGATGAAATGTTATATTGTATACCTAGGATGAAATGTTATATTGTATGCCTAGGAGGAAATGTTATATTGTATACCTGATGAAATGTTATATTGTATACCTAGGATGAAATGTTATATTGTATACCTAGGATGAAATGTTGTATTGTATACCTAGGATGAAATGTTATATTGTATACCTAGGATGAAATGTTGTATTGTATACCTAGGATGAAATGTTATATTGTATACCTAGGAGGAAATGTTATATTGTATACCTGATGAAATGTTATATTGTATACCTAGGATGAAATGTTATATTGTATACCTGATGAAATGTTATATTGTATACCTAGGAGGAAATGTTATATTGTATACCTAGGATGAAATGTTATATTGTATACCTGATGAAATGTTATATTGTATACCTGATGCAATGTTATATTGTATACCTGATGAAATGTTATATTGTATACCTGATGCAATGCTATATTGTACACCTAGGATGAAATGTTATATTGTATACCTGATGAAATGTTATATTGTATACCTGATGAAATGTTATATTGTATGTCTAGGATGAAATGTTATATTGTATACCTAGGATGAAATGTTATATTGTATACCTGATGAAATGTTATATTGTATACCTAGGATGAAATGTTATATTGTATACCTGATGAAATGTTATATTGTATACCTAGGATGAAATGTTATATTGTATACCTAGGATGAAATGTTATATTGTATACCTGATGAAATGTTATATTGTATACCTAGGATGAAATGTTATATTGTATACCTAGGATGAAATGTTATATTGTATACCTAGGAGGAAATGTTATATTGTATACCTAGGATGAAATGTTATATTGTATACCTAGGAAGAAATGTTATATTGTATATTACCACATCAATGTATCAGCTTGTTCACTGATTGAGTGTACAACCATTAGGAACAGTATTCAATTGCCTTTTAATGTTTCATTACTCCATTATTGATCACAGATGAAATCTGATCTATACACACTCTATAACAAGAACAATCAGATTGTTGCCATTTCATGAAGGTCCAGATATCTGCAGGCGGGGAAGATCCAGATATCTGCAGGCGAGAGGGGAAGGTCCAGATATCTGCAGACGGGGAAGGTCCAGATATCTGCAGGCGGGGAAGGTCCAGATATCTGCAGACGAGAGGGGAAGGTCCAGATATCTGCAGACGAGAGGGGAAGATCCAGATATCTGCAGACGAGAGGGGAAGGTCCAGATATCTGCAGACGGGGAAGGTCCAGATATCTGCAGGCTATCTGCAGACGAGAGGGGAAGGTCCAGATATCTGCAGACAGGGAAGGTCCAGATATCTGCAGGCGAGAGGGGAAGGTCCAGATATCTGCAGGCGAGAGGGGAAGGTCCAGATATCTGCAGACGAGAGGGGAAGGTCCAGATATCTGCAGACGAGAGGGAAGGTCCAGATATCTGCAGACGGGAAGGTCCAGATATCTGCAGGCGAGAGGGGAAGGTCCAGATATCTGCAGACGGGAAGGTCCAGATATCTGCAGGCGAGAGGGAAGGTCCAGATATCTGCAGACGAGAGGGGAAGGTCCAGATATCTGCAGACGAGAGGGGAAGGTCCAGATATCTGCAGGCGAGAGGGGAAGGTCCAGATATCTGCAGACGGGGAAGGTCCAGATATCTGCAGGCGAGAGGGGAAGGTCCAGATATCTGCAGACGAGAGGGGAAGGTCCAGATATCTGCAGACGAGAGGGGAAGGTCCAGATATCTGCAGGCGAGAGGGGAAGGTCCAGAAATCTGCAGGCGAGAGGGGAAGGTCCAGATATCTGCAGGCGGGGAAGGTCCAGATATCTGCAGGCGGGGAAGGTCCAGATGTACTGTAGAGATACATCTATATACCATGTACTGTAGAGATACATCTATATACCATGTAAGGTAGAGATACATCTATATACCATGTACTGTAGAGATACATCTATATACCATGTACTGTAGAGATACATCTATATACCATGTACTGTAGAGATACATCTATATACAATGTACTGTAGAGATACATCTATATACCATGAAACTGGAGAAATGTTTATTTAAATGTCTATGAGATGTGGTGAGACTTGCTTGATATATCCAGTTGTAACAGTGCATGATATATCTGGTTGTAACAGTGCATGATATATCTGGTTGTAACAGTGCATGATATATCTGGTTGTAAAAGTGCATGATATATCTGTATGTAACAGTGCATGATATATCTGGTTGTAACAGTGCATGATATATCTGGTTGTAACAGTGCATGATATATCTGGTTGTAACAGTGCATGATATATCTGGTTGTAACAGTGCATGATATATCTGGTTGTAACAGTGCATGATATATCCAGTTGTAACAGTGCATGATATATCCAGTTGTAACAGTGCATGATATATCTGGATGTAGCAGTGCATGATATATCTGGTTGTAACAGTGCATGATATATCTGGTTGTAACAGTGCATGATATATCCAGTTGTAACAGTGCATGATATATCTGGTTGTAACAGTGCATGATATATCTGGATGTCGCAGTGCATGATATATCCAGTTGTAACAGTGCATGATATATCTGGATGTAACAGTGCATGATATATCTGGTTGTAACAGTGCATGCTATATCCAGTTGTAACAGTGCATGATATATTTGGATGTAACAGTGCATGATATATCTGGTTGTAACAGTGCATGATATATCTGGTTGTAATAGTGCATGATATATCTGGATGTAACAGTGCATGATGTATCTGGTTGTTGCAGTGCATGATATATCTGGTTGTAACAGTGCATGATATATCCAGTTGTAACAGTGCATGATGTATCTGGATGTAACAGTGCATGATGTATCCAGTTGTAACAGTGCATGATATATCTGGTTGTAACAGTGCATGATATATCTGGTAGTAACAGTGCATGATGTATCTGGATGTAGCAGTGCATGATATATCTGGATGTAGCAGTGCATGATGTATCTGGATGTAACAGTGCATGATGTATCTGGATGTAACAGTGCATGATATATCTGGTTGTAACAGTGCATGATATATCTGGATGTAGCAGTGCATGATATATCTGGTTGTAACAGTGCATGATATATCTGGTTGTAACAGTGCATGATATATCTGGCTGTAACAGTGCATGATGTATCCAGTTGTAACAGTGCATGATATATCTGGATGTAGCAGTGCATGATATATCTGGTTGTAACAGTGCATGATATATCTGGTTGTAACAGTGCATGATATATCTGGTTGTTGCAGTGCATGATATATCTGGTTGTTGCAGTGCATGATATATCCAGTTGTAACAGTGCATGATATATCCAGTTGTAACAGTGCATGATATATCCAGTTGTAACAGTGCATGATATATCCAGTTGTAACAGTGCATGATATATCTGGTTGTAACAGTGCATGATATATCTGGTTGTAGCAGTGCATGATATATCTGGATGTAACAGTGCATGATATATCCAGTTGTAAAAGTGCATGATATATCCAGTTGTAACAGTGCATGATATATCTGGTTGTAGCAGTGCATGATGTATCTGGATGTAACAGTGCATGATGTATCTGGTTGTAACAGTGCATGATATATCCAGTTGTAGCAGTGCATGATATATCTGGATGTAACAGTGCATGATATATCTGGATGTAACAGTGCATGATATATCTGGATGTAACAATGCATGATATATCTGGATGTAACAGTGCATGATGTATCTGGTTGTAACAGTGCATGATATATCTGGTTGTAACAGTGCATGATATATCTGGATGTAACAGTGCATGATGTATCTGGTTGTAACAGTGCATGATATATCTGGTTGTAGCAGTGCATGATATATCCAGTTGTAGCAGTGCATGATATATCTGGATGTAACAGTGCATGATATATCTGGATGTAACAGTGCATGATATATCCAGTTGTAACAGTGCATGATATATCCAGTTGTAACAGTGCATGATATATCTGGTTGTAGCAGTGCATGATGTATCTGGATGTAACAGTGCATGATGTATCTGGTTGTAACAGTGCATGATATATCCAATTGTAGCAGTGCATGATATATCTGGATGTAACAGTGCATGATATATCTGGATGTAACAGTGCATGATATATCTGGATGTAACAGTGCATGATATATCTGGATGTAACAGTGCATGATGTATCTGGTTGTAACAGTGCATGATATATCTGGTTGTAACAGTGCATGATATATCTGGATGTAACAGTGCATGATGTATCTGGTTGTAACAGTGCATGATATATCTGGTTGTAGCAGTGCATGATATATCCAGTTGTAGCAGTGCATGATATATCTGAATGTAACAGTGCATGATATATCTGGATGTAACAGTGCATGATATATCTGGATGTAACAGTGCATGATATATCTGGATGTAACAGTGCATGATGTATCTGGTTGTAACAGTGCATGATATATCTGGTTGTAACAGTGCATGATATATCTGGATGTAACAGTGCATGATGTATCTGGTTGTAACAGTGCATGATATATCTGGTTGTAGCAGTGCATGATATATCCAGTTGTAGCAGTGCATGATATATCTGAATGTAACAGTGCATGATATATCTGGATGTAACAGTGCATGATATATCTGGATGTAACAGTGCATGATATATCTGGATGTAACAGTGCATGATGTATCTGGTTGTAACAGTGCATGATATATCTGGTTGTAACAGTGCATGATGTATCTGGTTGTAACAGTGCATGATATATCCAATTGTAGCAGTGCATGATATATCTGGATGTAACAGTGCATGATATATCTGGATGTAACAGTGCATGATATATCTGGATGTAACAGTGCATGATGTATCTGGTTGTAACAGTGCATGATATATCTGGTTGTAACAGTGCATGATATATATGGATGTAACAGTGCATGATGTATCTGGTTGTAACAGTGCATGATATATCTGGTTGTAGCAGTGCATGATATATCCAGTTGTAGCAGTGCATGATATATCTGGATGTAACAGTGCATGATATATCTGGATGTAACAGTGCATGATATATCTGGATGTAACAGTGCATGATATATCTGGTTGTAACAGTGCATGATATATCTGGATGTAGCAGTGCATGATATATCTGGTTGTTGCAGTGCATGATATATCTGGTTGTAACAGTGCATGATATATCTGGTTGTAACAGTGCATGATATATCCAGTTGTAGCAGTGCATGATATATCCAGTTGTAACAGTGCATGATATATCTGGTTGTAGCAGTGCATGATATATCTGGATGTAGCAATGCATGATATATCCAGTTGTAACAGTGCATGATGTATCTGGTTGTTGCAGTGCATGATATATCTGGTTGTAACAGTGCATGATATATCTGGTTGTTGCAGTGCATGATATATCTGGTTGTAACAGTGCATGATATATTTGGTTGCAACAGTGCATGATGTATCTGGTTGTAACAGTGCATGATATATCCAGTTGTAACAGTGCATGATATATCTGGTTGTTGCAGTGCATGATATATCCAGTTGTAGCAGTGCATGATATATCTGGTTGTAGCAGTGCATGATATATCCAGTTGTAACAGTGCATGATGTATCTGGTTGTAACAGTGCATGATATATCCGGTTGTAACAGTGCATGATATATCTGGATGTAACAGTGCATGATATATCCAGTTGTAGCAGTGCATGATATATCTGGATGTAAAAGTGCATGATATATCTGGATGTAACAGTGCATGATATATCCAGTTGTAACAGTGCATGATATATCTGGTTGTAACAGTGCATGATATATCTGGATGTAACAGTGCATGATATATCTGGTTGTAACAGTGCATGATATATCTGGATGTAACAGTGCATGATATATCTGGTTGTAACAGTGCATGATATATCTGGTTGTAACAGTGCATGATATATCTGGTTGTAACAGTGCATGATATATCCGGTTGTAACAGTGCATGATATATCTGGTTGTAACAGTGCATGATATATCCAGTTGTAGCAGTGCATGATATATCTGTTGTAGCAGTGCATGATATATCCAGATGTAACAGTGCATGATATATCTGGATGTAACAGTGCATGATATATCTGGTGTAACAGTGCATGATATATCCGGTTGTAACAGTGCATGATATATCTGGTTGTAACAGTGCATGATATATCCAGTTGTAGCAGTGCATGATATATCTGGTTGTAACAGTGCATGATATATCCAGTTGTAGCAGTGCATGATATATCTGGTTGTAACAGTGCATGATATATCTGGTTGTAACAGTGCATGATATCTGGTTGTAACAGTGCATGATATATCCAGTTGTAGCAGTGCATGATATATCTGGTTGTAACAGTGCATGATATATCTGGTTGTAACAGTGCATGATATATCTGGATGTAACAGTGCATGATGTATCCAGTTGTAACAGTGCATGATATATCTGGATGTAACAGTGCATGATATATCTGGTTGTAGCAGTGCATGATATATCTGGATGTAACAGTGCATGATATATCCAGTTGTAACAGTGCATGATATATCTGGTTGTTGCAGTGCATGATATATCTGGTTGTAACAGTGCATGATATATCCAGTTGTAACAGTGCATGATATATCTGGTTGTAACAGTGCATGATATATCCAGTTGTAGCAGTGCATGATATATCCAGTTGTAACAGTGCATGATATATCTGGTTGTAGCAGTGCATGATATATCTGGATGTAACAGTGCATGATATATCCAGTTGTAACAGTGCATGATGTATCCAGTTGTAACAGTGCATGATATATCTGGTTGTAGCAGTGCATGATATATCCAGTTGTAGCAGTGCATGATATATCTGGTTGTAGCAGTGCATGATATATCCAATTGTAACAGTGCATGATGTATCTGGTTGTAACAGTGCATGATATATCTGGATGTAACAGTGCATGATGTATCTGGTTGTAACAGTGCATGATATATCTGGTTGTAGCAGTGCATGATATATCCAGTTGTAGCAGTGCATGATATATCTGAATGTAACAGTGCATGATATATCTGGATGTAACAGTGCATGATATATCTGGATGTAACAGTGCATGATATATCTGGATGTAACAGTGCATGATGTATCTGGTTGTAACAGTGCATGATATATCTGGTTGTAACAGTGCATGATATATCTGGATGTAACAGTGCATGATGTATCTGGTTGTAACAGTGCATGATATATCTGGTTGTAGCAGTGCATGATATATCCAGTTGTAGCAGTGCATGATATATCTGAATGTAACAGTGCATGATATATCTGGATGTAACAGTGCATGATATATCTGGATGTAACAGTGCATGATATATCTGGATGTAACAGTGCATGATGTATCTGGTTGTAACAGTGCATGATATATCTGGTTGTAACAGTGCATGATATATCTGGATGTAACAGTGCATGATGTATCTGGTTGTAACAGTGCATGATATATCTGGTTGTAGCAGTGCATGATATATCCAGTTGTAGCAGTGCATGATATATCTGGATGTAACAGTGCATGATATATCTGGATGTAACAGTGCATGATATATCCAGTTGTAACAGTGCATGATATATCCAGTTGTAACAGTGCATGATATATCTGGTTGTAGCAGTGCATGATGTATCTGGATGTAACAGTGCATGATGTATCTGGTTGTAACAGTGCATGATATATCCAATTGTAGCAGTGCATGATATATCTGGATGTAACAGTGCATGATATATCTGGATGTAACAGTGCATGATATATCTGGATGTAACAGTGCATGATGTATCTGGTTGTAACAGTGCATGATATATCTGGTTGTAACAGTGCATGATATATATGGATGTAACAGTGCATGATGTATCTGGTTGTAACAGTGCATGATATATCTGGTTGTAGCAGTGCATGATATATCCAGTTGTAGCAGTGCATGATATATCTGGATGTAACAGTGCATGATATATCTGGATGTAACAGTGCATGATATATCTGGATGTAACAGTGCATGATATATCTGGTTGTAACAGTGCATGATATATCTGGATGTAGCAGTGCATGATATATCTGGTTGTTGCAGTGCATGATATATCTGGTTGTAACAGTGCATGATATATCTGGTTGTAACAGTGCATGATATATCCAGTTGTAGCAGTGCATGATATATCCAGTTGTAACAGTGCATGATATATCTGGTTGTAGCAGTGCATGATATATCTGGATGTAGCAATGCATGATATATCCAGTTGTAACAGTGCATGATGTATCTGGTTGTTGCAGTGCATGATATATCTGGTTGTAACAGTGCATGATATATCTGGTTGTTGCAGTGCATGATATATCTGGTTGTAACAGTGCATGATATATTTGGTTGCAACAGTGCATGATGTATCTGGTTGTAACAGTGCATGATATATCCAGTTGTAACAGTGCATGATATATCTGGTTGTTGCAGTGCATGATATATCCAGTTGTAGCAGTGCATGATATATCTGGTTGTAGCAGTGCATGATATATCCAGTTGTAACAGTGCATGATGTATCTGGTTGTAACAGTGCATGATATATCCGGTTGTAACAGTGCATGATATATCTGGATGTAACAGTGCATGATATATCCAGTTGTAGCAGTGCATGATATATCTGGATGTAAAAGTGCATGATATATCTGGATGTAACAGTGCATGATATATCCAGTTGTAACAGTGCATGATATATCTGGTTGTAACAGTGCATGATATATCTGGATGTAACAGTGCATGATATATCTGGTTGTAACAGTGCATGATATATCTGGATGTAACAGTGCATGATATATCTGGTTGTAACAGTGCATGATATATCTGGTTGTAACAGTGCATGATATATCTGGTTGTAACAGTGCATGATATATCCGGTTGTAACAGTGCATGATATATCTGGTTGTAACAGTGCATGATATATCCAGTTGTAGCAGTGCATGATATATCTGGTTGTTGCAGTGCATGATATATCCAGTTGTAACAGTGCATGATATATCTGGTTGTAACAGTGCATGATATATCTGGTTGTAACAGTGCATGATATATCCAGTTGTAGCAGTGCATGATATATCCGGTTGTAACAGTGCATGATATATCTGGTTGTAACAGTGCATGATATATCCAGTTGTAGCAGTGCATGATATATCTGGTTGTAACAGTGCATGATATATCCAGTTGTAGCAGTGCATGATATATCTGGTTGTAACAGTGCATGATATATCTGGTTGTAACAGTGCATGATATATCTGGTTGTAACAGTGCATGATATATCCAGTTGTAGCAGTGCATGATATATCTGGTTGTAACAGTGCATGATATATCTGGTTGTAACAGTGCATGATATATCTGGATGTAACAGTGCATGATGTATCCAGTTGTAACAGTGCATGATATATCTGGATGTACCAGTGCATGATATATCTGGTTGTTGCAGTGTATGATATATCTGGATGTAACAGTGCATGATATATCCAGTTGTAACAGTGCATGATATATCTGGTTGTTGCAGTGCATGATATATCTGGTTGTAACAGTGCATGATATATCCAGTTGTAACAGTGCATGATATATCTGGTTGTAACAGTGCATGATATATCCAGTTGTAGCAGTGCATGATATATCCAGTTGTAACAGTGCATGATATATCTGGTTGTAGCAGTGCATGATATATCTGGATGTAGCAGTGCATGATATATCCAGTTGTAACAGTGCATGATGTATCCAGTTGTAACAGTGCATGATATATCTGGTTGTTGCAGTGCATGATATATCCAGTTGTAGCAGTGCATGATATATCTGGTTGTAGCAGTGCATGATATATCCAATTGTAACAGTGCATGATGTATCTGGTTGTAACAGTGCATGATATATCCGGTTGTAACAGTGCATGATATATCTGGATGTAACAGTGTATGATATATCCAGTTGTAGCAGTGCATGATATATCTGGATGTAAAAGTGCATGATATATCTGGATGTAACAGTGCATGATATATCCAGTTGTAACAGTGCATGATATATCTGGATGTAACAGTGCATGATATATCTGGATGTAACAGTGCATGATATATCTGGTTGTAACAGTGCATGATATATCTGGATGTAACAGTGCATGATATATCTGGTTGTAACAGTGCATGATATATCTGGTTGTAACAGTGCATGATATATCTGGTTGTAACAGTGCATGATATATCCAGTTGTAACAGTGCATGATATATCTGGTTGTAACAGTGCATGATATATCTGGTTGTAACAGTGCATGATATATCCAGTTGTAGCAGTGCATGATATATCCGGTTGTAACAGTGCATGATATATCTGGTTGTAACAGTGCATGATATATCTGGTTGTTGCAGTGCATGATATATCCAGTTGTAACAGTGCATGATATATCTGGTTGTAACAGTGCATGATATATCTGGTTGTAACAGTGCATGATATATCTGGTTGTAACAGTGCATGATATGTCCAGTTGTAGCAGTGCATGATATATCTGGTTGTAACAGTGCATGATATATCCAGTTGTAGCAGTGCATGATATATCTGGTTGTAACAGTGCATGATATATCCAGTTGTAACAGTGCATGATATATCCAGTTGTAACAGTGCATGATATATCTGGTTGTAACAGTGCATGATATATCTGGTTGTAACAGTGCATGATATATCTGGATGTAACAGTGCATGATATATCTGGATGTAACAGTGCATGATATATCTGGATGTAACAGTGCATGATATATCCAGTTGTAACAGTGCATGATATATCTGGATGTAGCAGTGCATGATATATCTGGATGTAGCAGTGCATGATATATCTGGATGTAGCAGTGCATGATATATCCGGTTGTAACAGTGCATGATATATCTGGTTGTAGCAGTGCATGATGTATCTGGTTGTAACAGTGCATGCTATATCTGGTTGTAACAGTGCATGATATATCTGGTTGCAACAGTGCATGATGTATCTGGTTGTAACAGTGCATGATATATCCAGTTGTAACAGTGCATGATATATCTGGTTGTTGCAGTGCATGATATATCTGGTTGTAACAGTGCATGATATATCTGGTTGTTGCAGTGCATGATATATCCAGTTGTAACAGTGCATGATATATCTGGTTGTTGCAGTGCATGATATATCTGGATGTAGCAGTGCATGATATATCTGGTTGTTGCAGTGCATGATATATCTGGATGTAACAGTGCATGATATATCTGGATGTAGCAGTGCATGATATATCTGGTTGTAACAGTGCAGGGGTTAAGCAAAATGTCATGGTACTGAAATTATTTTGTTGAAAAGCAGTTTTCTCATAGTCCATAAATGTGACCTGATTCACATCTGCAGAGATATAAAAAAATAGCATCTTGATATGTTTCAAGTGCTGAAAGTTCCACCTATCTCTTGTAATGAATGGGGGCACTTATTCAGATGAATGTCCAAATCAAATTTACAGGATTGATAAATGTTCTCATTCAGTGAATAGCATGTGCCTCTTACCACCTCTACATCATCTTACCACCTCTACATCATCTGCTTCATCTAGCTGCTAATCACTACTGACAGCACTCTTATCTCAATCAAATACCTCTCACAATTTATGGTTATGTCTAAACTCCAAAATAATAGTTTCTAGGTTATATCTTGGAAGAAGTTGCCCTTGAAACTTATGATGTTCAAAATGGTGTTATAAAACAGGTATGTGTATACTCTGTAGGCTGATATCAATTCTGAATTATAAGTGACAGTTCTGTCCATAATTTTCAAAAATCATCTTAGAAGTAAAAAATGGACTTATATGCCGTAATTATTATCAGTTCCTTTTTATACAATCACCACCTGGTGTGAGTTTCTCTTCAGAAATATTAGTCATACAACATACATGAATGTATACCCCTATCTCCAACTGCCACACCCACTGCATCTGCCCAACACAACCCACTCCACCTGCCACACCCATTCCACCTGCCACACCCACTCCACTATCCCATCCACTACACAATGCCCTAGCCATTGCACAATGCCCCACCCACTACACAATGCCCACCTACTCCACTGCCCCACCCACTACATAATGCCCCATCCACTACACAATGTCCCACCCACTCCACTGCCCCACCCACTACATAATGCCCCACCCACTACACACTGTCCCACCCACTCCACTGCCCCACCCACTACATAATGCCCCATCCACTACACAATGTCCCACCCACTCCACTGCCCCACCCACTACATAATGCCACATAATGCCTGACCAACTCAACTATCGCACCCACAACACAATGCCCGACCAACTCAACTACCCCACCCACAACATAATGCCCGACCAACTCAACTACCCCACCCACCTACGTAATGCCTGACCCACACAAATACCCCACCCACTACGTAATGCCTGACACACACAAATACCCCACCCACTACGTAATGCCTGACCCACACAACTACCCCACCCACTACGTAATGCCTGACCCACACAACTACCCCACCCACAACATAATGCCTGATCCACACAACTACCCCACCCACTACATAATGCCTGATCCACACAACTATCCCACACATGTCTGAGCTATTGCTCAGAGAATTATCCAGGCTCCTCATACACTAAAAGCTGAAAGATGGCTGTATCACCAAAGCATTATATAAAACTATAAAACTCAAAACAAATAAAAACAACTTCAGATAACTTTGAAGCTACAACTATATTATGTCTATAGACAGTCATTGCATTTTAGCTAAGCTAAGTTGCAGTAGTTTACCATTATTTGTTGAAACATCCTTGTGTCTAGCCTGGGTTCTAGTCTGTCGATTTTTCACTTTTTAACTTCTGGCAAAATGATATTGATATTATCAGAAGCTCAATAGGGCCCAATTAATAGTCTTGGTGTTAAAATATATTTATTTCACTGACCAGGCAAAATATATCGATGCCTGTTCCCATGTGCCACTAAATGACCGTTTATGAACATTTTGTAATGTCAACATAATTGAGGATGAACCTCATTTTCTGATAACTTGTGATTTTTATTGGGATCTCAGACACCAATTGTTTGCTAAAGCATAATGTTTTACAGGAAAATTGAATCAATTATCTGAGTGGGACAGTAGAATGACAGTATTCTAGTTGATGGTTTGATCGAGTTGGACAGTAGAGTTACAAGATTCTAGTTGATGGTTTGATCGAGTTGGACAGTAGAGTTACAAGATTCTAGGTGATGGTTTGATCGAGTGGGACAATAGAGTTACCAGATTCTAGTTGATGGTTTGATCGAGTTGGACAGTAGAGTGACAGTATTCTAGTTGATGGTTTGATCGAGTTGGACAGTAGAGTTACAAGATTCTAGTTGATGGTTTGATCGAGTGGGACAATAGAGTTACCAGATTCTAGTTGATGGTTTGATCGAGTTGGACAGTAGAGTGACAGTATTCTAGTTGATGGTTTGATCGAGTTGGACAGTAGAGTGACAGTATTCTAGTTGATGGTTTGATCGAGTTGGACAGTAGAGTTACAAGATTCTAGGTGATGGTTTGATCGAGTGGGACAATAGAGTTATCAGATTCTAGTTGATGGTTTGATCGAGTTGGACAGTAGAGTGACAGTATTCTAGTTGATGGTTTGATCGAGTTGGACAGTAGAGTTACAGTATTCTAGTTGATGGTTTGATCGAGTTGGACAGTAGAGTTACAAGATTCTAGTTGATGGTTTGATCCAGTGGGACAGTAGAGTGACAGTATTCTAGTTGATGGTTTGATCCAGTTGGACAGTAGAGTTATAAGATTCTAGTTGATGGTTTGATCGAGTTGGACATTAGAGTGACAGTATTCTAGTTGATGGTTTGATCGAGTGGGACAGTAGAGTTACAAGATTCTGGTTGATGGTTTGATCCAGTTGGACAGTAGAGTTACAAGATTCTGGTTGATGGTTTGATCGAGTGGGACAGTAGAGTTATAAGATTCTAGTTGATGGTTTGATCGAGTGGGACAGTAGAGTTACAAGATTCTGGTTGATGGTTTGATCAGTGGGACAGTAGAGTGACAGTATTCTAGTTGATGGTTTGATCCAGTGGGACAGTAGAGTTACAAGATTCTGGTTGATGGTTTGATCAGTGGGACAGTAGAGTGACAGTATTCTGGTTGATGGTTTGATCGAGTGGGACAGTAGAGTTATAAGATTCTAGTTGATGGTTTGATCGAGTGGGACAGTAGAGTTACAGTATTCTAGTTGATGGTTTGATCCAGTGGGACAGTAGAGTTACAAGATTCTGGTTGATGGTTTGATCGAGTTGGACATTAGAGTTACAGTATACTAGTCGATGGTTTGATCGAGTGGGACAGTAGAGTTACAGTATTCTAGTTGATGGTTTGATCCAGTGGGACAGTAGAGTTACAAGATTCTAGTTGATGGTTTGATCGAGTGGGACAGTAGAGTGACAGTATTCTAGTTGATGGTTTGATCCAGTTGGACAGTAGAGTTATCAGATTCTAGTTGATGGTTTGATCGAGTTGGACAGTAGAGTGACAGTATTCTAGTTGATGGTTTGATCCAGTGGGACAGTAGAGTTATAAGATTCTAGTTGATAGTTTGATCGAGTGGGACAGTAGAGTGACAGTATTCTAGTTGATGGTTTGATCCAGTGGGACAGTAGAGTTATAAGATTCTAGTTGATGGTTTGATCAAGTGGGACAGTAGAGTGACAGTATTCTAGTTGATGGTTTGATCCAGTGGGACAGTAGAGTTATAAGATTCTAGTTGATGGTTTGATCGAGTGGGACAGTAGAGTGACAGTATTCTAGTTGATGGTTTGATCCAGTGGGACAGTAGAGTTATAAGATTCTAGTTGATGGTTTGATCGAGTGGGACAGTAGAGTTATAAGATTCTAGTTGATGGTTTGATCGAGTTGGACAGTAGAGTTATAAGATTCTAGTTGATGGTTTGATCGAGTTGGACAGTAGAGTTATAAGATTCTAGTTGATGGTTTGATCGAGTGGGACAGTAGAGTTATAAGATTCTAGTTGATGGTTTGATCGAGTGGGACAGTAGAGTTACAGTATACTAGTTGATGGTTTGATCCAGTTGGACATTAGAGTTACAGTATTCTAGTTGATGGTTTGATCCAGTGGGACAGTAGAGTTACAGTATTCTAGTTGATGGTTTTATCCAGTTGGACAGTAGAGTGACAGTATTCTAGTTGATGGTTTAATCCAGTGGGACAGTAGAGTTACAGTATTCTAGTTGATGGTTTGATCCAGTTGGACAGTAGAGTGACAGTATTCTAGTTGATGGTTTGATCCAGTGGGACAGTAGAGTTACAGTATTCTAGTTGATGGTTTGATCCAGTGGGACAGTAGAGTTACAAGATTCTAGTTGATGGTTTGATCCAGTGGGACAGTAGAGTTACAAGATTCTAGTTGATGGTTTGATCCAGTTGGACAGTAGAGTGACAGTATTCTAGTTGATGGTTTGATCCAGTGGGACAGTAGAGTTATAAGATTCTAGTTGATGGTTTGATCAAGTTGGACAGTAGAATTATAAGATTCTAGTTGATGGTTTGATCGAGTTGGACATTAGAGTTACAGTATACTAGTTGATGGTTTGATCGAGTGGGACAGTAGAGTGACAGTATTCTAGTTGATGGTTTGATCGAGTGGGACAGTAGAGTTATAAGATTCTAGTTGATGGTTTGATCGAGTTGGACAGTAGAATTATAAGATTCTAGTTGATGGTTTGATCGAGTTGGACAGTAGAGTTATAAGATTCTAGTTGATGGTTTGATCGAGTTGGACATTAGAGTTACAGTATACTAGTTGATGGTTTGATCCAGTGGGACAGTAGAGTGACAGTATTCTAGTTGATGGTTTGATCGAGTTGGACAGTAGAGTTATAAGATTCTAGTTGATGGTTTGATCGAGTGGGACAGTAAAGTTATAAGATTCTAGTTGGTGGTTTGATCGAGTTGGACAGTAGAGTTACAGTATTCTAGTTGATGGTTTGATCCAGTGAGACAGTAGAGTGACAGTATTCTAGTTGATGGTTTGATCCAGTGAGACAGTAGAGTTACAGTATTCTAGTTGATGGTTTGATCAAGTTGGACAGTAGAGTTACAAGATTCTATAAGGTGTATACAGGAATTGTTTCATATTGTGATGATGTTGTCATGCAAGAGTCTATTATTTCTAAATGATTGCATTTAGTGTGATGGGGCCTATTTACTGTGTTTCAGGGTGAGTCTTATATCACTAGTTAGCAACTGATTAAAAGATGAACAGTGACAATAAATTACCACTTACATCCCTTGCTGAAATAAAACACAGACAAGAATTACAAAATCGCATGTGACTATTTCATTAACTGTCAACAATTGATCTTTAATTAGAACATAAGTAATCACCATTTAATGTAAATGTCTTGTCCCAAGTTTTTTTAGAAGATATTTGTGCCTTAATGGATGAATCACATGATACCTGAATCTAATCCCAATCTACTGTAGCTACATGGAGACTTGCATTAAGATGTATGACAGCAATATAGTGCTATCTGTATACACTATCATTAAGGTATCACTATAGTGCTATCTGTATACACTATCATTAAGGCATCACTATAGTGCTATCTGTATACACTATCATTAAGGTATCACTATAGTGCTATCTGTATACACTATAATTAAGGTATCACTATAGTGCTATCTGTATACACTATCATTAAGGTATCACTATAGTGATATATGTATACACTATCATTAAGGCATCACTATAGTGCTATCTGTATACACTATCATTAAGGCATCACTATAGTGCTATCTGTATACACTATCATTAAGGGATAACTATAGTGCTATCTGTATACACTATCATTAAGGCATCACTATAGTGCTATCTGTATACACTATCATTAAGGCATCACTATAGTGCTATCTGTATACACTATCATTAAGGCATCACTATAGTGCTATCTGTATACACTATCATTAAGGTATCACTATAGTGCTATCTGTATACACTATCATTAAGGCATCACTATAGTGCTATCTGTATACACTATCATTAAGGCATCACTATAGTGCTATCTGTATACACTATCATTAAGGCTGTATGTTTGAAACATAAAACACCTCTCTCTCTCTCTCTCTCTGAACACTCAATCTGTCTGTTTGAAACATAAAACACCTCTCTCTCTGTGACCACTCACTCTGTCTGTTTGAAACACAAAACACCTCTCTCTCTCTCTCTCTCTGACCACTCACTCTGTCTGTTTGAAACATAAAACACCTCTCTCTCTCTGTGATCACTCACTCTGTCTGTTTGAAACATAAAACACCTCTCTCTCTCTGTGACCACTCACTCTGTCTGTTTGAAACATAAAACACCCCTCTCTCTCTGACCACTCACTCTATCTGTTTGAAACATAAAACACCTCTCTCTGGCCACTCACTCTGTCTGTTAGAAACATAAAACACCTCTCTCTGACCACTCACTCTGTCTGTTTGAACATAAAACACCTCTCTCTCTCTCTCTCTAACCACTCACTCTGTCTGTTTGAAACATAAACACCTTTCTCTCTCTGTGACCACTCACTCAGTCTGTTTGAAACATAAAACACCTCTCTCTCTCTCTCTCTGACCACTCACTCTGTCTGTTTGAACATAAAACACTTCTCTCTCTCTGTGACCACTCACTCTGTCTGTTTGAAACATAAAACACCCTCTCTCTCTCTCTGTGACCACTCACTCTGTCTGTTTGAAACATAAAACACCTCTCTCTCTCTGTGATCACTCACTCTGTCTGTTTGAAACATAAAACACCTCTCTCTCTCTGACCACTCACTCTGTCTGTTTGAAACATAAAACACCTCTCTCTCTCTGGCCACTCACTCTGTCTGTTTGAAACATAAAACACCTCTCTCTCTGGCCACTCACTCTGTCTGTTTGAACATAAAACACACCTCTCTCTGACCACTCACTCTGTCTGTTTGAATATAAAACATCTCTCTCTGGCCACTCACTCTGTATGTTTGAACATAAAACATCTCTCTCTCTCTCTCTCTGACCACTCACTCTGTCTATTTGAACATAAAACATCTCTCTCTCTCTCTGACCACTCACTCTGTATGTTTGAACATAAAACATCTCTCTCTCTCTCTCTCTGACCACTCACTCTGTCTATTTGAACATAAAACATCTCTCTCTCTCTGTGACCACTCACTCTGTCTGTTTGAACATAAACACCTCTCTCTCTCTCTGTGACCACTCACTCTGTCTGTTTGAACATAAAACACACCTCTCTCTGACCACTCACTCTGTCTGTTTGAACATAAAATACCTCTCTCTCTCTGACCACTCACTCTGTCTGTTTGAACATAAAATACCTCTCTCTCTCTGTGACCACTCACTCTGTCTGTTAGAAACATAAAACACCTTTCTCTCTCTGTGACCACTCACTCTGTCTGTTTGAAACATAAAACACCTCTCTCTCTCTCTCTCTCTCTGTGATCACTCACTCTGTCTGTTTGAAACATAAAATACCTATCTCTCTCTCTGTGACCACTCACTCTGTCTGTTTGAAACATAAAACACTTCTCTCTCTCTGTGACCACTCACTCTGTCTGTTTGAAACATAAAACACCTCTCTCTCTATGTGATCACTCACTCTGTCTGTTTGAAACATAAAACACCTCTCTCTGGCCACTCACTCTGTCTGTTAGAAACATAAAACATCTCTCTCTCTCTGGCCACTCACTCTGTCTGTTTGAACATAAAACACCTCTCTCTCTGGCCACTCACTCTGTCTGTTTGAACATAAAACACACCTCTCTCTGACCACTCACTCTGTCTGTTTGAAACATAAAACACCTTTCTCTCTCTGTGACCACTCACTCAGTCTGTTTGAAACATAAAACACTTCTCTCTCTCTCTCTCTC
>CM026392.1:273443-294616 GCA_014843695.1 Archivesica marissinica | reverse complement strand
CACTCACTCTGTCTGTTTGAAACATAAAACACTTCTCTCTCTCTGTGACCACTCACTCTGTCTGTTTGAAACATAAAACACCTCTCTCTCTATGTGATCACTCACTCTGTCTGTTTGAAACATAAAACACCTCTCTCTGGCCACTCACTCTGTCTGTTTGAAACATAAAACATCTCTTTCTCTCTGGCCACTCACTCTGTCTGTTTGAACATAAAACACCTCTCTCTCTGGCCACTCACTCTGTCTGTTTGAACATAAAACACACCTCTCTCTGACCACTCACTCTGTCTGTTTGAACATAAAACATCTCTCTCTCTCTCTGACCACTCAATCTGTCTATTTGAACATAAAACATCTCTCTCTCTCTGGCCTCTCACTCTGTCTGTTTGAACATAAAACACACCTCTCTCTGACCACTCACTCTGTCTGTTTGAACATAAAATACCTCTCTCTCTCTAACCACTCACTCTGTCTGTTTGAAACATAAAACACCTTTCTCTCTCTGTGACTACTTCACTCAGTCTGTTTGAAACATAAAACACTTCTCTCTCTCTCTCTCTCTCTCTCTCTCTGACCACTCACTCTGTCTGTTTGAACATAAAACATTCTCTCTCTCTGTGACCACTCACTCTGTCTGTTTGAACATAAAACACCTCTCTCTCTCTGTGATCACTCACTCTGTCTGTTTGAAACATAAAACCCCTCTCTCCTCTCTCTCTCTGTGACCACTCACTTTGTCTGTTTGAAACATAAAACACCTCTCTCTCTCTGGCCACTCACTCTGTCTGTTTGAAACATAAAACACCTCTCTCTCTGTGACCACTCACTCTGTCTGTTTGAAACATAAATTACCTCTCTCTCTCTGTGACCACTCACTCTGTCTGTTTGAAACATAAAACACTTTTCTCTCTCTGTGACCACTCACTCTGTCTGTTTGAAACATAAAACACCTCTCTCTCTCTGTGACCACTCACTCTGTCTGTTTGAAACATAAAAAACTTCTCTATCTCTCTTACCACTCACTCTGTCTGTTTGAAACATAAAAAACTTCTCTCTCTGACCACTCACTCTGTCTGTTTGAAACATAAAACACCTCTCTCTCTCTGACCACTCACTCTGTCTGTTTGAAACATAAAACACCTCTCTCTCTCTCTGTGACCACTCACTCTGTCTGTTTGAAACATAAAACACCCCTCTCTCTGTGACCACTCACTCTGTCTGTTTGAAACATAAAAAACTTCTCTCTCTCTCTCTTGACCACTCACTCTGTCTGTTTGAAACATAAAACACCTCTCTCTCTATGTGACCACTCACTCTGTCTGTTTGAAACATAAAAAACTTCTCTCTCTCTGTGATCACTCACTCTGTCTGTTTGAAACATAAAACTCCTCTCTCTCTCTGATCACTCACTCTGTCTGTTAGAAACATAAAACACCTCTCTCTGACCACTCACTCTGTCTGTTTGAAACATAAAACACCTCTCTCTCTGACCACTCACTCTGTCTGTTTGAACATAAACATCTCTCTCTCTCTCTGACCACTCAATCTGTCTATTTGAACATAAAACATCTCTCTCTCTCTGGCCTCTCACTCTGTCTGTTTGAACATAAAACACACCTCTCTCTGACCACTCACTCTGTCTGTTTGAACATAAAATACCTCTCTCTCTCTGACCACTCACTCTGTCTGTTTGAAACATAAAACACCTTTCTCTCTCTGTGACTACTCACTCGTCTGTTTGAAACATAAAACACTTTTTTTCTCTCTCTCTGACCACTCACTCTGTCTGTTTGAAACATAAAACACTTCTCTCTCTCTCTGACCACTCACTCTGTCTGTTTGAAACATAAAACACCTCTCTCTCTCTATGACCACTCACTCTGTCTGTTTGAAACATAAAACACTTCTCTCTCTCTGTGACCACTCACTCTGTCTGTTTGAAACATAAAACACCTCTCTCTCTATGTGATCACTCACTCTGTCTGTTTGAAACATAAAACACCTCTCTCTGGCCACTCACTCTGTCTGTTAGAAACATAAAACATCTCTTTCTCTCTGGCCACTCACTCTGTCTGTTTGAACATAAAACACCTCTCTCTCTGGCCACTCACTCTGTCTGTTTGAACATAAAACACACCTCTCTCTGACCACTCACTCTGTCTGTTTGAACATAAAACATCTCTCTCTCTCTCTGACCACTCAATCTGTCTATTTGAACATAAAACATCTCTCTCTCTCTGGCCTCTCACTCTGTCTGTTTGAACATAAAACACACCTCTCTCTGACCACTCACTCTGTCTGTTTGAACATAAAATACCTCTCTCTCTCTAACCACTCACTCTGTCTGTTTGAAACATAAAACACCTTTCTCTCTCTGTGACTACTCACTCAGTCTGTTTGAAACATAAAACACTTCTCTCTCTCTCTCTCTCTCTCTCTCTCTGACCACTCACTCTGTCTGTTTGAAACATAAAACACTTCTCTCTCTCTGTGACCACTCACTCTGTCTGTTTGAAACATAAAACACCTCTCTCTCTCTGTGATCACTCACTCTGTCTGTTTGAAACATAAAACACCCCTCTCTCTCTCTCTCTCTCTGTGACCACTCACTTTGTCTGTTTGAAACATAAAACACCTCTCTCTCTCTGGCCACTCACTCTGTCTGTTTGAAACATAAAACACCTCTCTCTCTGTGACCACTCACTCTGTCTGTTTGAAACATAAATCACCTCTCTCTCTCTGTGACCACTCACTCTGTCTGTTTGAAACATAAAACACTTCTCTCTCTGTGACCACTCACTCTGTCTGTTTGAAACATAAAACACCTCTCTCTCTCTGTGACCACTCACTCTGTCTGTTTGAAACATAAAAAACTTCTCTCTCTCTCTTACCACTCACTCTGTCTGTTTGAAACATAAAAAACTTCTCTCTCTGACCACTCACTCTGTCTGTTTGAAACATAAAACACCTCTCTCTCTCTGACCACTCACTCTGTCTGTTTGAAACATAAAACACCTCTCTCTCTCTCTGTGACCACTCACTCTGTCTGTTTGAAACATAAAACACCCCTCTCTCTGTGACCACTCACTCTGTCTGTTTGAAACATAAAAAACTTCTCTCTCTCTCTGACCACTCACTCTGTCTGTTTGAAACATAAAACACCTCTCTCTCTATGTGACCACTCACTCTGTCTGTTTGAAACATAAAAAACTTCTCTCTCTCTGTGATCACTCACTCTGTCTGTTTGAAACATAAAACTCCTCTCTCTCTCTGATCACTCACTCTGTCTGTTAGAAACATAAAACACCTCTCTCTGACCACTCACTCTGTCTGTTTGAAACATAAAACACCTCTCTCTCTGACCACTCACTCTGTCTGTTTGAACATAAAACATCTCTCTCTCTCTCTGACCACTCAATCTGTCTATTTGAACATAAAACATCTCTCTCTCTCTGGCCTCTCACTCTGTCTGTTTGAACATAAAACACACCTCTCTCTGACCACTCACTCTGTCTGTTTGAACATAAAATACCTCTCTCTCTCTAACCACTCACTCTGTCTGTTTGAAACATAAAACACCTTTCTCTCTCTGTGACTACTCACTCAGTCTGTTTGAAACATAAAACACTTCTCTCTCTCTCTCTCTCTCTTTTTGACCACTCACTCTGTCTGTTTGAAACATAAAACACTTCTCTCTCTCTGTGACCACTCACTCTGTCTGTTTGAAACATAAAACACCTCTCTCTCTCTGTGATCACTCACTCTGTCTGTTTGAAACATAAAACACCCCTCTCTCTCTCTCTCTCTCTGTGACCACTCACTTTGTCTGTTTGAAACATAAAACACCTCTCTCTCTCTGGCCACTCACTCTGTCTGTTTGAAACATAAAACACCTCCCTCTCTGTGACCACTCACTCTGTCTGTTTGAAACATAAATCACCTCTCTCTCTCTGTGACCACTCACTCTGTCTGTTTGAAACATAAAACACTTCTCTCTCTGTGACCACTCACTCTGTCTGTTTGAAACATAAAACACCTCTCTCTCTCTGTGACCACTCACTCTGTCTGTTTGAAACATAAAAAACTTCTATCTCTCTCTTACCACTCACTCTGTCTGTTTGAAACATAAAAAACTTCTCTCTCTGACCACTCACTCTGTCTGTTTGAAACATAAAACACCTCTCTCTCTCTGACCACTCACTCTGTCTGTTTGAAACATAAAACACCTCTCTCTCTCTCTGTGACCACTCACTCTGTCTGTTTGAAACATAAAACACCCCTCTCTCTGTGACCACTCACTCTGTCTGTTTGAAACATAAAAACTTCTCTCTCTCTTGACCACTCACTCTGTTGTTTGAATCTCTCTCTGTGACCACTCACTTGTCTGTTTGAAATAAAACACCTCTCTCTCTGACCACTCACTCTGTCTGTTTGAAACATAAAACACCTCTCTCTCTCTGTGACCACTCACTCTGTCTGTTTGAAACATAAAACACTTCTCTCTCTCTGTGACCACTCACTCTGTCTGTTTGAAACATAAAACACCTCTCTCTCTCTGTGACCACTCACTCTGTCTGTTTGAAACATAAAACACCTCTCTCTCTTGTGACCACTCACTCTGTCTGTTTGAAACACAAAAAACTTCTCTCTCTCTCTCTGACCACTCACTCTGTCTGTTTGAAACATAAACACTTCTCTCTGACCACTCACTCTGTCTGTTTGAAACATAAAACACCTCTCTCTCTCTGACCACTCACTCTGTCTGTTTGAAACATAAATCACCTCTCTCTCTCTCTCTTTGTGACCACTCACTCTGTCTGTTTGAAACATAAAACCCCTCTCTCTGTGACCACTCACTCTGTCTGTTTGAAACATAAAACACTCTCTCTCTCTCTGATCACTCACTCTGTCTGTTTGAACATAAACTCCTCTCTCTTGACACTCACTCTGTCTGTTGAAATAAACACTTCTCTCTGACCACTCACTCTGTCTGTTTGAAACATAAAACACCTCTCTCTCTGACCACTCACTCTTTGTTTGACATAAAACTCTTCTCTCTCTGACCACTCACTCTGTGTGTTTGAACATAAAACACCTCTCTCTGTGACCACTCACTCTGTCTGTTTGAATATAAAACACCTCTCTCTCTGACCACTCACTCTGTCTGTTTGAACATAAAACACCTCTCTCTCTCTGGCCACTCACTCTTGTCTGTTTGAACATAAAACATCTCTCTCTCTGGCCACTCACTCTGTCTGTTTGAAACATAAAACACCTCTCTCTGCCACTCCTCTGTCTGTTTGAACATAAACCTCTCTCTCTCTGGCCACTCACTCTTGTCTGTTTGAACATAAAACATCTCTCTCTCTCTGGCCACTCACTCTGTCTGTTTGAACATAAAACACCTCTCTCTCTCTGGCCACTCACTCTTGTCTGTTTGAACATAAAACACCTCTCTCTCTCTGGCCACTCACTCTTGTCTGTTTGAACATAAAACACCTCTCTCTCTCTCTCTCTCTCTCTCTCTCTCCTCTCTCTCTCTCTCTCTCTCTCTCTCTTCTCTCTTCTCTCTTCTCTCTTCTCTCTTCTCTCTCTCTCTTCTCTCTCTTCTCTCTCTTCTCTCTCACCACTCACTCTGTCTGTTTGAAACACCTCTCTCAAAAAATGACTACACTATATACTTTAATTCACCCAAAATCTACACAATACCTTCCAAATATAACTCTTATAAAACTTGTAGTGTTTAAAATGGTTGCCTGAAGTTAAGAATGTCAAATGATGTTACAGTTTACTGTACCTGTTGATCACTAAATGATGTTACAGTTTACTGTACCTGCTGAATTGTATGTTGTGGTAATACTAATTGTGTATGTGTGATCTTTTGCATCTACATTCTGAAAAGCTTTTGCAATTGGGATTTACTGTATGACATAGGATTTCACTGTCTTCTGCGCACCAGCGCATACATATATGTACTGAGTGGCACATGCGATATGCAGACCACTTTCCTGACTTTAAGTCATTTTTTAATCATCTTCATACGAAAAAAATCATAAAAAGCACATAAAGACATAGTTTGGTCAAAATTAAGTATGTAGATCTATTTCTTATAACATAAATGCTAAGTAATAATATTCCAAGATTCTTGTTAATAACCAAAATTATAGCTTAGAAATAATGTATAAATTTTGTTATATTATCCCTGTTGTTTCAGTCTTTCTGAGAAATAACACTTAATTATCTCCCTTTATCTGAATGAAACTTACAAACCGTATAAAATACCCTAGCCTGGGTTCCAGTCTGTCGATTTTCACTTTATAACTTCTGTCAAAATGACAATATGTTCCAATTAATAGTCTCAGCGTTAAAATATATTTATTTGAATGACAAGGCAAAATATATCGACATTCCCAGGCTAAAAATACCTCAAAACCATAACAGCAAAATAAAAAGTATAAACTTAACAATATTAGTGCAAAGTAATAATCGTCGAAGATCATTAATATATTTAATTTGCTAAATTTTAATTTAATAACATTTTTCAGCTGAGAAGAAATCTCAGATATGACAGACGGATCTGTAGTCGAGTGGTTAACACTTGTAATCCATGGATAGCAGGTTACCGATATCCCCCGTCTGACCATAATATAATTAACAGTCTTTCAGATGGGACTTTAAACCGAGGTCTAGTGTCGGTATTTACACTGTAAAAGAACCAGAGGAGACTCTGGAATGGGTCTCTGTCTGTATCATTGCACTGTCCTCCAAAAATCTAAAATGACTAATCTCTTCAGGAGGTGTCGCTCATATGGGCAACCGGTAGCGACGATAAATAAACGTAAAACATACACTCCCAGATATGTATGTAACAGGACTGTTTAAGTTTAAACTTTATTTATTTTACAACGATTGTGAAGCAAGTTCTAACAACTTATATTATTCACTCTGGTTGGCGCGGATGAAAGCGTATATGTGGTCTTTTATATTGGAGGAAACCGGAGTACCCGGAGAAAACCCATCTGTCCGATCTGGCGACCACCGTACCATCTCACATACTTCCCATAGTTGAAATGAAGCGTAGCGAGAGCTTTGATTCGACAATCTTTTCCTGTGATGCCTGTCATTAATAGTATGTAGAGGGCAGGGTTTACGATTGATAATTGGCTTGGCCGACATGCATGACAAACAGTTGATAGTTTAATTCATCTGCTTTTTGGACACTTGTCCAATTATCCTGCAGACAGACACTTGCCCAAACATAGTTTTAGACCTGAGAAGTAGACCATAAATAAGTGTTACAGCAATAAAGTAATAAAGTCTAGTCAATATATGTGATGGTCAGTGGCAGAAAGATTGTGAGGGATATTACATACATGAAGGCAGACATATTGTGGGGGATATTACAAACATGAAGGCAGACATATTGTGGGGGATATTACAAACATGAAGGCAGACATATTGTGGGGGATATTACATACATGAAGGCAGACATATTGTGGGGGATATTACAAACATGAAGGCAGACATATTGTGGGGGATATTACAAACATGAAGGCAGACATATTGTGGGGGATATTACATACATGAAGGCAGACATATTGTGGGGGATATTACAAACATGAAGGCAGACATATTGTGGGGGATATTACAAACATGAAGGCAGACATATTGTGGGGGATATTACATACATGAAGGCAGACATATTGTGGGGGATATTACAAACATGAAGGCAGACATATTGTGGGGGATATTACAAACATGAAGGCAGACATATTGTGGGGGATATTACATACATGAAGGCAGACATATTGTGGGGGATATTATTAGTGATAAATCGATTATCGCTAAGTCGCCGACAATCGTTCGCCAGCATTGACATCGGTGATAATCGATTGTGAAAATGTGTAATCGATTATAAACGACAAGTCTTTATTTTTGTCTCTTACTTTTATGTTTGTTTATACCTCAAATAAAACCACGATTTACTATTGGCTGTATTTTATTAGCATTGCACGTTTGCAACAACAATTCTAACTGTATCTAGTACTAGACTTTTCACTAGTATGTCACTAAGCATTCTGTCCTCTATTAGCTTAAAAACTAATTTGATATCAGGTGGCAGTCTACTAACTTAAAGTCTAGTACTTAGATGTAGCTAATTTGTCAAAACTAGAAACTTGTAAGTAATTTATTAGTACTAAATAGATGGTTAAACTCACAAATTAGATGGAATGATTTTGATTTATAACTCTATCAATTGCCCGATTAATAATCAATTATCTAATTGGTTTACCCGTCCGATTATTCCGATTAATCGATTATGGATTTTGAAACCGATGCACATCACTAGATATTACATACATGAAGGCAGAACAAGATCGAGGACACGAGTCTGTATCCTGTGTGTGTTCTAGATACATGTTATATATACACGAGTCTGTATCCTGTGTGTGTTCTAGATA
Organism: Archivesica marissinica; assembly: GCA_014843695.1. NCBI lineage: Eukaryota > Metazoa > Mollusca > Bivalvia > Venerida > Vesicomyidae > Archivesica > Archivesica marissinica. The sequence goes on along the minus strand of CM026392.1, from coordinate 286,154 downwards.
CATGTTATATATACACGAGTCTGTATCTTGTGTGTTTGTTTTGGTTGTTTTGTGGTTCTAGATACATGTTATATATACACGAGTCTGTATCCTGTGTGTGTTCTAGATACATGTTATATATACACGAGTCTGTATCTTGTGTGTGTTCTAGATACATGTTATATATACACGAGTCTGTATCCTGTGTGTGTTCTAGATACATGTTATATATACACGAGTCTGTATCTTGTGTGTGTTCTAGATACATGTTATATATACACGAGTCTGTATCTTGTGTGTGTTCTAGATACATGTTATATATACACGAGTCTGTATCCTGTGTGTGTTCTAGATACATGTTATATATACACGAGTCTGTATCTTGTGTGTGTTCTAGATACATGTTATATATACACGAGTCTGTATCCTGTGTGTGTTCTAGATACATGTTATATATACACGAGTCTGTATCTTGTGTGTGTTCTAGATACATGTTATATATACACGAGTCTGTATCCTGTGTGTGTTCTAGATACATGTTATATACACGAGTCTGTATCTTGTGTGTGTTCTAGATACATGTTATATAACACGAGTCTGTATCTTGTGTGTGTTCTAGATACATGTTATATATACACGAGTCTGTATCTTGTGTGTGTTCTAGATACATGTTATATATACACGAGTCTGTATCCTGTGTGTGTTCTAGATACATGTTATATATACACGAGTCTGTATCTTGTGTGTGTTCTAGATACATGTTATATATACACGAGTCTGTATCCTGTGTGTGTTCTAGATACATGTTATATATACACGAGTCTGTATCTTGTGTGTGTTCTAGATACATGTTATATATACACGAGTCTGTATCCTGTGTGTGTTCTAGATACATGTTATATATACACGAGTCTGTATCTTGTGTGTGTTCTAGATACATGTTATATATACACGAGTCTGTATCTTGTGTGTGTTCTAGATACATGTTATATATACACGAGTCTGTATCTTGTGTGTGTTCTAGATACATGTTATATATACACGAGTCTGTATCCTGTGTGTGTTCTAGATACATGTTATATATACACGAGTCTGTATCTTGTGTGTTCTAGATACATGTTATATATACACGAGTCTGTATCCTGTGTGTGTTCTAGATACATGTTATATATACATGAGTCTGTATCTTGTGTGTGTTCTAGATACATGTTATATATACACGAGTCTGTATCTTGTGTGTGTTCTAGATACATGTTATATATACACGAGTCTGTATCTTGTGTGTGTTTAGATACATGTTATATATACACGAGTCTGTATCTTGTGTGTGTTCTAGATACATGTTATATATACACGAGTCTGTATCTTGTGTGTGTTCTAGATACATGTTATATATACACGAGTCTGTATCCTGTGTGTGTTCTAGATACATGTTATATATACACGAGTCTGTATCTTGTGTGTGTTCTAGATACATGTTATATATACACGAGTCTGTATCTTGTGTGTGTTCTAGATACATGTTATATACTGTTTGGAGGTACACATAAACCTTCCAAATTTTGCATATGAGATTTATGTAAATAAGTAATTCAAGAACCTTGTGATTTATGATATATAGGATAAAACATTATGTTTGATTTAAATTTGAAACATTTAATCTGTATATGGTGCATGTAACAGTGTTTGGTTTATGATTAGTTCAACATTCTCTGGCTGGATACTTTATATTCCTCAAGTACTTGAATATTTGCTTTTGATGGAAAAACAATTTGTATAATATAGCATTGAGGAAAACTCATTCTATTGACATACAGGTAATATGAAACATTAATTAATTACGGTTAACATACATGTAATATAAAAACATTAATTAATTACGGTTAACATACATGTAATATAAAAACATTAATTAATTACGGTTAACATACATGTAATATAAAAACATTAATTAATTACGGTTAACATACATGTAATATAAAAACATTAATTAATTACGGTTAACATACATGTAATATAAAAACATTAATTAATTACGGTTAACATACATGTAATATAAAAACATTAATTAATTACGGTTAACATACATGTAATATAAAAACATTAATTAATTACGGTTAACATACATGTAATATAAAAACATTAATTAATTACGGTTAACATACATGTAATATAAAAACATTAATTAATTACAGTTAACATACATGTAATATAAAAATGGAAATTAAGAATTTACTTATAATTAACAGCAGTAGACTGAAAGAGATTGGAATGAAAGAAAACTTAAATGGTATTACTGTTATACTTGTGGGAGAAACCGTGCAATTGCATCCTTAAATGGTATTACTGTCAGACTTGTGGGAGAAACCGTGCGATTGCATCCTTAAATGGTATTACTGTCAGACTTGTGGGAGAAACCGTGCAATTGCATCCTTACATGGTATTACTGTCAGACTTGTGGGAGAAACCGTGCGATTGCATCCTTAAATGGTATTACTGTCATACTTGTGGGAGAAACCATACGATTGCATCCTTAAATGGTATTACTGTCAGACTTGTGGGAGAAACCGTGCGATTGCATCCTTAAATGGTATTACTGTCAGACTTGTGGGAGAAACCGTGCGATTGCATCCTTAAATGGTATTATTGTCAGACTTGTGGGAGAAACCGTGCGATTGCATCCTTAAATGGTATTATTGTCAGACTTGTGGGAGAAACCGTGCGATTGCATCCTTTAATGGTATTACTGTCAGACTTGTGGGAGAAACCGTGCGATTGCATCCTTAAATGGTATTACTGCCGGACTTGTGGGAGAAACCGTGGGATTGCATCCTTAATTTGTATTACTGTCAGACTTGTGGGAGAAACCGTGCGATTGCATCCTTAAATGGTATTACTGCCGGACTTGTGGGAGAAACCGTGGGATTGCATCCTTAATTTGTATTACTGTCAGACTTGCTCGAAAGCCGACGTCTATTATTACAGAGCTCTTGTATTAAGAGATCACTTTTTCAGTTCTTGTTTGTGTTGTTTAGGAACGAATTAGCCTGTATTAGAAGAACACCCCAGCTTAGAAGCCACTTTTAGCCCTTCCCTCTTATGGTCTCTTATTAATACAAGTTGACTGTATTAAGGTAACTAAAGATACATAGGGTAACTAAGATCCCTAGGGTAACTAAGATCCCTAGGGTAACTAAGATCCCTAGGGTAACTAAGATCCCTAGGGTAACTAATGTAACTAAGATCCCTAGGGTAACTAATGTAACTAAGATACCTAGGGTAACTAATGTAACTAAGATACCTAGGGTAACTAATGTAACTAAGATACCTAGGATAACTAATGTAACTAAGATACCTAGGATAACTAATGTAACTAAGATACCTAGGGTAACTAATGTAACTAAGATACCTAGGGTAACTAATGTAACTAAGATACCTAGGGTAACTAAGATACCTAGGATAACTAATGTAACTAAGATCCCTAGGATAACTAATGTAACTAAGATACGTAGGATAACTAATGTAACTAAGATACCTAGGATAACTAATGTAACTAAGATACCTAGGGTAACTAATGTAACTAAGATACCTAGGATAACTAATGTAACTAAGATACGTAGGATAACTAATGTAACTAAGATACCTAGGATAACTAATGTAACTAAGATCCCTAGGGTAACTAATGTAACTAAGATACCTAGGATAACTAATGTAACTAAGATACCTAGGGTAACTAAGATCCCTAGGGTAACTAATGTAACTAAGATACCTAGGGTAACTAAGATCCCTAGGATAACTAATGTAACTAAGATACCTAGGGTAACTAAGATCCCTAGGATAACTAATGTAACTAAGATACCTAGGATAACTAATGTAACTAAGATCCCTAGGATAACTAATGTAACTAAGATATGTAGGATAACTAATGTAACTAAGATACCTAGGATAACTAATGTAACTAAGATACCTAGGATAACTAATGTAACTAAGATACCTAGGATAACTAATGTAACTAAGATACCTAGGATAACTAATGTAACTAAGATCCCTAGGGTAACTAATGTAACTAAGATACCTAGTATAACTAATGTAACTAAGATACCTAGGGTAACTAATGTAACTAAGATACCTAGGGTAACTAAGATACCTAGGATAACTAATGTAACTAAGATCCCTAGGATAACTAATGTAACTAAGATACGTAGGATAACTAATGTAACTAAGATACCTAGGATAACTAATGTAACTAAGATCCCTAGGATAACTAATGTAACTAAGATACCTAGGATAACTAATGTAACTAAGATACCTAGGATAACTAATGTAACTAAGATACCTAGGATAACTAATGTAACTAAGATCCCTAGGATAACTAATGTAGCTAAGATACCTAGGATAACTAATGTAACTAAGATACCTAGGGTAACTAATGTAACTAAGATCCCTAGGGTAACTAATGTAACTAAGATCCCTAGGATAACTAATGTAACTAAGATACCTAGGGTAACTAAGATCCCTAGGGTAACTAATGTAACTAAGATACCTAGGGTAACTAATGTAACTAAGATACCTAGGGTAACTAAGATCCCTAGGGTAACTAAGATACCTAGGGTAACTAATGTAACTAAGATCCCTAGGGTAACTAATGTAACTAAGATACCTAGGGTATCTAAGATACCTAGGGTAACTAAGATACCTAGGGTAACTAATGTAACTAAGATACCTAGGATAACTAATGTAACTAAGATCCCTAGGATAACTAATGTAACTAAGATACCTAGGATAACTAATGTAACTAAGATACCTAGGATAACTAATGTAACTAAGATACCTAGGATAACTAATGTAACTAAGATCCCTAGGATAACTAATGTAACTAAGATACCTAGGATAACTAATGTAACTAAGATACCTAGGGTAACTAATGTAACTAAGATCCCTAGGGTAACTAATGTAACTAAGATCCCTAGGATAACTAATGTAACTAAGATACCTAGGGTAACTAAGATCCCTAGGGTAACTAATGTAACTAAGATACCTAGGGTAACTAATGTAACTAAGATACCTAGGGTAACTAAGATCCCTAGGGTAACTAAGATACCTAGGATAACTAATGTAACTAAGATCCCTAGGGTAACTAAGATACCTAGGGTAACTAAGATACCTAGGATAACTAATGTAACTAAGATCCCTAGGGTAACTAAGATACCTAGGGTAACTAAGATACCTAGGATAACTAATGTAACTAAGATCCCTAGGGTAACTAATGTAACTAAGATCCCTAGGGTAACTAATGTAACTAAGATACCTAGGGTAACTAATGTAACTAAGATACCTAGGGTAACTAATGTAACTAAGATCCCTAGGGTAACTAATGTAACTAAGATACCTAGGGTAACTAATGTAGCTAAGATACCTAGGGTAACTAATGTAACTAAGATACCTAGGGTAACTAATGTAACTAAGATACCTAGGGTAACTAATGTAACTAAGATACCTAGGGTAACTAATGTAACTAAGATACCTAGGGTAACTAATGTAACTAAGATACCTAGGGTAACTAATGTAACTAAGATACCTAGGGTAACTAATGTAACTAAGATACCTAGGGTAACTAATGTAACTAAGATACCTAGGATAACTAATGTAACTAAGATACCTAGGGTAACTAATGTAACTAAGATACCTAGGATAACTAATGTAACTAAGATACCTAGGATAACTAATGTAACTAAGATACCTAGGGTAACTAATGTAACTAAGATACCTAGGATAACTAATGTAACTAAGATACCTAGGGTAACTAATGTAACTAAGATACCTAGGATAACTAATGTAACTAAGATACCTAGGGTAACTAATGTAACTAAGATACCTAGGGTAACTAATGTAACTAAGATACCTAGGATAACTAATGTAACTAAGATACCTAGGGTAACTAATGTAACTAAGATACCTAGGGTAACTAATGTAACTAAGATACCTAGGGTAACTAATGTAACTAAGATACCTAGGGTAACTAATGTAACTAAGATACCTAGGATAACTAATGTAACTAAGATACCTAGGGTAACTAATGTAACTAAGATACCTAGGGTAACTAATGTAACTAAGATACCTAGGATAACTAATGTAACTAAGATACCTAGGGTAACTAAGATCCCTAGGGTAACTAATGTAACTAAGATACCTAGGGTAACTAATGTAACTAAGATACCTAGGGTAACTAAGATCCCTAGGGTAACTAATGTAACTAAGATCCCTAGGGTAACTAATGTAACTAAGATACCTAGGGTAACTAAGATACCTAGGGTAACTAATGTAACTAAGATACCTAGGGTAACTAATGTAACTAAGATACCTAGGATAACTAATGTAACTAAGATCCCTAGGGTAACTAATGTAACTAAGATCCCTAGGGTAACTAATGTAACTAAGATACCTAGGGTAACTAATGTAACTAAGATACCTAGGATAACTAATGTAACTAAGATCCCTAGGGTAACTAATGTAACTAAGATACCTAGGGTAACTAATGTAACTAAGATACCTAGGATAACTAATGTAACTAAGATACCTAGGGTAACTAAGATACCTAGGTAACTAATGTAACTAAGATACCTAGTATAACTAATGTAACTAAGATACCTAGGGTAACTAATGTAACTAAGATACCTAGGATAACTAATGTAACTAAGATACCTAGGATAACTAATGTAACTAAGATACCTAGGGTAACTAATGTAACTAAGATACCTAGGGTAACTAATGTAACTAAGATACCTAGGATAACTAATGTAACTAAGATACCTAGGGTAACTAAGATACCTAGGATAACTAATGTAACTAAGATACCTAGTATAACTAATGTAACTAAGATACCTAGGGTAACTAATGTAACTAAGATACCTAGGATAACTAATGTAACTAAGATACCTAGGGTAACTAATGTAACTAAGATACCTAGTATAACTAATGTAACTAAGATACCTAGGGTAACTAATGTAACTAAGATACTTAGGATAACTAATGTAACTAAGATACCTAGGATAACTAATGTAACTAAGATCCCTAGGGTAACTAAGATACCTAGGATAACTAATGTAACTAAGATACCTAGGGTAACTAATGTAACTAAGATACCTAGGATAACTAATGTAACTAAGATACCTAGGGTAACTAATGTAACTAAGATACCTAGTATAACTAATGTAACTAAGATACCTAGGGTAACTAATGTAACTAAGATACTTAGGATAACTAATGTAACTAAGATACCTAGGATAACTAATGTAACTAAGATCCCTAGGGTAACTAAGATACCTAGGATAACTAATGTAACTAAGATACCTAGGGTAACTAATGTAACTAAGATCCCTAGGGTAACTAATGTAACTAAGATACCTAGGATAACTAATGTAACTAAGATACCTAGGATAACTAATGTAACTAAGATACGTAGGGTAACTAATGTAACTAAGATACCTAGTATAACTAATGTAACTAAGATACTTAGGATAACTAATGTAACTAAGATACGTAGGATAACTAATGTAACTAAGACACCTAGTATAACTAATGTAACTAAGATACCTAGTATAACTAATGTAACTAAGACACCTAGGATAACTAATGTAACTAAGATACCTAGTATAACTAATGTAACTAAGATACCTAGGGTAACTAATGTAACTAAGATACCTAGGGTAACTAATGTAACTAAGATACCTAGGGTAACTAATGTAACTAAGATACCTAGGATAACTAATGTAACTAAGATACCTAGGGTAACTAATGTAACTAAGATCCCTAGGGTAACTAATGTAACTAAGATCCCTAGGATAACTAATGTAACTAAGATACCTAGGGTAACTAAGATCCCTAGGGTAACTAATGTAACTAAGATACCTAGGGTAACTAATGTAACTAAGATACCTAGGGTAACTAAGATCCCTAGGGTAACTAAGATACCTAGGGTAACTAATGTAACTAAGATCCCTAGGGTAACTAATGTAACTAAGATACCTAGGGTATCTAAGATACCTAGGGTAACTAAGATACCTAGGGTAACTAATGTAACTAAGATACCTAGGATAACTAATGTAACTAAGATCCCTAGGATAACTAATGTAACTAAGATACCTAGGATAACTAATGTAACTAAGATACCTAGGATAACTAATGTAACTAAGATACCTAGGATAACTAATGTAACTAAGATACCTAGGATAACTAATGTAACTAAGATACCTAGGATAACTAATGTAACTAAGATACCTAGGGTAACTAATGTAACTAAGATCCCTAGGGTAACTAATGTAACTAAGATCCCTAGGATAACTAATGTAACTAAGATACCTAGGGTAACTAAGATCCCTAGGGTAACTAATGTAACTAAGATACCTAGGGTAACTAATGTAACTAAGATACCTAGGGTAACTAAGATCCCTAGGGTAACTAAGATACCTAGGGTAACTAATGTAACTAAGATCCCTAGGGTAACTAATGTAACTAAGATACCTAGGGTAACTAAGATACCTAGGGTAACTAAGATACCTAGGGTAACTAATGTAACTAAGATACCTAGGGTAACTAATGTAACTAAGATCCCTAGGGTAACTAATGTAACTAAGATACCTAGGGTAACTAAGATACCTAGGGTAACTAATGTAACTAAGATACCTAGGGTAACTAAGATACCTAGGATAACTAATGTAACTAAGATACCTAGGGTAACTAAGATACCTAGGGTAACTAAGATACCTAGGATAACTAATGTAACTAAGATCCCTAGGGTAACTAATGTAACTAAGATACCTAGGGTAACTAATGTAACTAAGATACCTAGGGTAACTAATGTAACTAAGATACCTAGGGTAACTAATGTAACTAAGATACCTAGGGTAACTAATGTAACTAAGATACCTAGGGTAACTAATGTAACTAAGATACCTAGGGTAACTAATGTAACTAAGATACCTAGGGTAACTAATGTAACTAAGATACCTAGGGTAACTAATGTAACTAAGATACCTAGGGTAACTAATGTAACTAAGATACCTAGGGTAACTAATGTAACTAAGATACCTAGGGTAACTAATGTAACTAAGATACCTAGGGTAACTAATGTAACTAAGATACCTAGGGTAACTAATGTAACTAAGATACCTAGGGTAACTAATGTAACTAAGATACCTAGGGTAACTAATGTAACTAAGATACCTAGGGTAACTAATGTAACTAAGATACCTAGGGTAACTAATGTAACTAAGATACCTAGGATAACTAATGTAACTAAGATACCTAGGATAACTAATGTAACTAAGATACCTAGGGTAACTAATGTAACTAAGATACCTAGGGTAACTAATGTAACTAAGATACCTAGGGTAACTAATGTAACTAAGATACCTAGGATAACTAATGTAACTAAGATACCTAGGGTAACTAATGTAACTAAGATACCTAGGATAACTAATGTAACTAAGATACCTAGGATAACTAATGTAACTAAGATACCTAGGGTAACTAATGTAACTAAGATACCTAGGGTAACTAATGTAACTAAGATACCTAGGATAACTAATGTAACTAAGATACCTAGGGTAACTAATGTAACTAAGATACCTAGGATAACTAATGTAACTAAGATACCTAGGGTAACTAATGTAACTAAGATACCTAGGATAACTAATGTAACTAAGATACCTAGGATAACTAATGTAACTAAGATACCTAGGGTAACTAAGATACCTAGGATAACTAATGTAACTAAGATACCTAGGGTAACTAATGTAACTAAGATCCCTAGGGTAACTAATGTAACTAAGATACCTAGGATAACTAATGTAACTAAGATACCTAGGATAACTAATGTAACTAAGATACCTAGGGTAACTAATGTAACTAAGATACCTAGTATAACTAATGTAACTAAGATACCTAGGATAACTAATGTAACTAAGACACCTAGTATAACTAATGTAACTAAGATACCTAGTATAACTAATGTAACTAAGATACCTAGGATAACTAATGTAACTAAGATACCTAGTATAACTAATGTAACTAAGATACCTAGGGTAACTAATGTAACTAAGATACCTAGGGTAACTAATGTAACTAAGATACCTAGGGTAACTAATGTAACTAAGATACCTAGGGTAACTAATGTAACTAAGATACCTAGGATAACTAATGTAACTAAGATACCTAGGATAACTAATGTAACTAAGATACCTAGGATAACTAATGTAACTAAGATACCTAGGATAACTAATGTAACTTAGATCCCTAGGGTAACTAATGTAACTAAGATACCTAGGATAACTAATGTAACTAAGATACCTAGGGTAACTAATGTAACTAAGATACCTAGGGTAACTAATGTAACTAAGATACCTAGGATAACTAATGTAACTAAGATACCTAGGATAACTAATGTAACTAAGATACCTAGGGTAACTAATGTAACTAAGATACCTAGTATAACTAATGTAACTAAGATACCTAGGGTATCTAAGATACCTAGGGTAACTAAGATACCTAGGGTAACTAATGTAACTAAGATACCTAGGGTAACTAATGTAACTAAGATACCTAGGGTAACTAATGTAACTAAGATACCTAGGGTAACTAATGTAACTAAGATCCCTAGGGTAACTAATGTAACTAAGATACCTAGGGTAACTAATGTAACTAAGATACCTAGGGTAACTAATGTAACTAAGATACCTAGGATAACTAAGATACCTAGGGTAACTAATGTAACTAAGATACCTAGGGTAACTAATGTAACTAAGATACCTAGGGTAACTAATGTAACTAAGATACCTAGGGTAACTAAGATACCTAGGGTAACTAATGTAACTAAGATACCTAGGGTAACTAATGTAACTAAGATACCTAGGGTAACTAATGTAACTAAGATACCTAGGGTAACTAATGTAACTAAGATCCCTAGGGTAACTAAGATCCCTAGGGTAACTAAGATCCCTAGGGTAACTAAGATCCCTAGGGTAACTAAGACACCTAGGATAACTAATGTAACTAAGATACCTAGGGTAACTAATGTAACTAAGATACCTAGGGTATCTAAGATACCTAGGGTAACTAAGATACCTAGGGTAACTAATGTAACTAAGATACCTAGGGTAACTAATGTAACTAAGATACCTAGGGTAACTAATGTAACTAAGATACCTAGGGTAACTAATGTAACTAAGATACCTGGGGTAACTAATGTAACTAAGATACCTAGGATAACTAATGTAACTAAGATACCTAGGGTAACTAATGTAACTAAGATACCTAGGATAACTAATGTAACTAAGATACCTAGGATAACTAATGTAACTTAGATCCCTAGGGTAACTAATGTAACTAAGATACCTAGGATAACTAATGTAACTAAGATACCTAGGGTAACTAATGTAACTAAGATACCTAGGGTAACTAATGTAACTAAGATACCTAGTATAACTAATGTAACTAAGATACCTAGGGTAACTAATGTAACTAAGATACCTAGTATAACTAATGTAACTAAGATACCTAGGGTATCTAAGATACCTAGGGTAACTAAGATACCTAGGGTAACTAATGTAACTAAGATCCCTAGGGTAACTAATGTAACTAAGATACCTAGGATAACTAATGTAACTAAGATACATAGGATAACTAATGTAACTAAGATACCTAGGGTAACTAATGTAACTAAGATACCTAGGGTAACTAATGTAACTAAGATACCTATGGTAACTAATGTAACTAAGATACCTAGGGTAACTAATGTAACTAAGATACCTAGGGTAACTAATGTAACTAAGATACCTAGGGTAACTAATGTAACTAAGATACCTAGGGTAACTAATGTAACTAAGATACCTAGGGTAACTAATGTAACTAAGATACCTAGGGTAACTAAGATACCTAGGGTAACTAATGTAACTAAGATACCTAGGGTAACTAATGTAACTAAGATACCTAGGGTAACTAATGTAACTAAGATACCTAGGGTAACTAAGATACCTAGGGTAACTAAGATACCTAGGGTAACTAATGTAGCTAAGATACCTAGGATAACTAATGTAACTAAGATACCTAGGGTAACTAATGTAACTAAGATACCTAGGGTAACTAATGTAACTAAGATACCTAGGATAACTAATGTAACTAAGATACCTAGGGTAACTAATGTAACTAAGATACCTAGGGTAACTAATGTAACTAAGATACCTAGGATAACTAATGTAACTAAGATACCTAGGGTAACTAATGTAACTAAGATACCTAGGGTAACTAATGTAACTAAGATACCTAGGATAACTAATGTAACTAAGATACCTAGGGTAACTAATGTAACTAAGATACCTAGGGTAACTAAGTTGATACCTAGGGTAACTAATGTAACTAAGATACCTAGGGTAACTAAGATACCTAGGGTAACTAATGTAGCTAAGATACCTAGGATAACTAATGTAACTAAGATACCTAGGGTAACTAATGTAACTAAGATACCTAGGGTAACTAAGGTACCTAGGGTAACTAATGTAACTAAGATACCTAGGGTAACTAATGTAACTAAGATACCTAGGGTAACTAATGTAACTAAGATACCTAGGATAACTAAGATACCTAGGGTAACTAATGTAACTAAGATACCTAGGGTAACTAATGTAACTAAGATACCTAGGGTAACTAAGGTAACTAAGATACCTAGGGTAACTAAGA